>CM019154.1:24323418-24548514 GCA_009733165.1 Naja naja | reverse complement strand
CCCCCTAAGCACATCCTAGATCTGACCAACCATTGCCTTTCCAACACGTACTTCATCCACAATGGACAAAATATAAACAGATAGAAGGAGCACCATGGGATCACCCTCTCACCCGTCATAGCTAACCTATACATGGAACATTTTGAAACCAATGCTCTAGACAAATCCGAATACAAACCCAAACTCTGGCTTAGATATGTAGATGACACTTTCTATTTGGCCACACGGGAAAGAAAACTGACAACTTCCTCACACATCTCAACAGCCTACACCCCAAAATACAATTTACCATGGAAACAGAAACCAACAATCAACTTCCGTTCTGGACGTCCTAATTTACAAAAACCCAACGGCTCCCTAGGACACACCATCTACCAGAAAAAGACACACACTAACCGCTACTTAAATGCACAATCCCATCACCACCCTGCACAGATCAACTCCGTAGCCAAGACCTCATCTCCAGAACCAAACGCCTAGCTGACAAAGACACTGAGAACAGAATTACACACCCTCACTAACGTATTAATGTCCCAATGGATTCCAAAGAAGCACAATCACCAACCTAATCCGAAGGGAGACTCCCCCCAAAAACCAAGACACAGAACAGGACAATGGCACGCCCTCCTCCCTTACATCAAGGCACCACAGATAAAATCAGCAAAATTCTCCACAAACACAATATCAGGACAGCCTTTGGCACTGATCAAAAATAGCCAACATCTTAAGAAACCCCAAGACAAGATCCAGCTAGAAACCAAGAGTTTATTATAAATACATGCCAAATTTGCCCAGCCACATACATTGGACAAACCAACAGGAGATAAATGCACGCATCGCAGAACACAAGAACGCAGTCAGAAAAGAAGAAAAACTTCCTCCCTTTTCCAGCACCTTAAAGCCAAAGGGACATGAAATTGATTTTGAGGGATCCAAACTCATCTCCAATACTGAACACTTCAAGAGAATAATTAGGGAAGCCATCGAAATAGAGAAAACCACCCCCAAACATGAAAAAGGGATGATAATCCCGCCTACCAGACATCTGGAAACTAGCCCTAATCAACAAACGAGTCCCAGCCACAAAAACCAACACGGACCCAAATAACACATGATGCCACCACCAATCTCCTTCACCAGACTCAAACCCAAGCCACGCCACAGATGAAAGGCAACCACCATCCAGAAACCAGACCATGGCTGCAACACCAGCTGCTAAACCCCCTCTCCAACCCAAACTAAGCCAAACTGACACACGCTATAAACACATAGCCAGACCTCAAACTCGGAGCCAAACCAAGGCCCAGAATGCCACATCACAGCCTTCCACCAGGATACTACATCACAGAACTCAGGAGATCACAAACAAAAACATCAGGAGGTTGCAGCACAGACAACGACCCAGGAGATTACAGCACCACACCCAGGACATCACAACAATTAGAACTCAGAAGGTCATCACACAGCCCATTACCCAGGTCGTTACAACACAAAAGGCTGAGAGACACACCTCCAGCACACCTCACAACAGGGTCTCAGGAAAAAGCCATCCAATCTGCATACATCAACTCACAAACCAATCAAAAGTAACAACACATCCAACTCTAGAGTTAAAAGGGAAAAACAGCCACGATCACACACTTCTCCCAGGAGAACGAAGCTGAAGACACCAGCCTGAAGATGACGGATGAGATTTCGTCGAAACGTTGCCAAGGTATTCTAACCTTACACGGGACAAGACCGGAATACACCAAGACTAATCTAGAATATATATATATAATATATATATATATATATATATATATATATATATATATATATAATATTATAAATAAGACCTACCTCGAAAATAAGACCTAGTATGTTTTTGGGAGCCAAAAAATATATAAGACAGTGTCTTATTTTCGGGGAAACACGGTATCAGGTCATGTAACAATGTAAGCCATGTTGTGTTTTATTTGCTTTGTGTTTAACAAGTTCCATGAAGCCAGCTATTGGGATTATATACTATAGTTTATGGTTTAGCTAATCTATGACCAGTCATTTGGGGCTATTTCAACAAATCATAGTTGATTATAGTGATTTTATACAATATGTATTCCAACCTGACCTTTAAAAAAATTATCTGCTCATGGTGCTCACAGTGGACAATTCCTGCAGAATGGCATTATCTGAATGTGCAAATTTTCAAGTGAGAAAGGTGAAGACTTTTTTCAGCTGGAAATTTATACCTATATATTTTTAAGTTCCTCATGTCTTTATTTGTTTTACTTATTTTGTTTCTATGTTTGTTTGGACATTAGCAACAGATTCAGAGCATATGGGTATGCTTAGTAGGGCATTGAATTTTCAAGCTTGCCTTATCTATGTTTCCTGGAAAAATACATGGGAATATCCCACTGTGGGGAAATCCACTTAGGGTTAGGTCTCCATGAATTTGGAGAGCAAAATGGATATCGCCAACGGATTCAGAATACATGCATATGCTTAGGCAGGCACTGACTTTTTGAGCCTGCCTTATCTATATTTTGTAGTAAAATACATGAGGAAATCCCATTGGGAAGCAAATCCAGTTAGGGTTAGGTCTTGGTTAATTGAAACAGCAAAATGGACATCACCAATGGATTCAGAGTACATGGGTATGGTTATGAGGGCACTCACTTTCCAAGCCTGCCTTACCTACATTTCCTGGTAAAATACATGGTAAAATCCCATTGGGAGGAAATCCACTTAGGGTTAGGGTTGGTTCTCCATGAATTCAGAGAGCAAAATGGATATTGCCAATGGATTTGGAGCACATGGGTATTAAGAGGGCGCTGAATGTTCAAGCTTGCCATATCTACTTTTCCTGGTAAGGCAATTCATGGAGACCTAACCCTAACACTGTATATTTTTCTTAATGCTTATTAAGTAAAGAAATTAAGTGTTTAAAAACCAGCTCCAAAGCCTGGCTTAAGATACGTTATCAACCCAAAAAAATTGAAGATTTTTATAAAAAAATTCACCGCTGCAAAAAAATCTTCACCATTATCACTTGTAAACCTGCATATTCACATAATTCCCTTCTGCAGGAATTGTCCATTAATGTTAAATGTTCTTGACTCATAGTAATCACATACATCACTTAGATTTTCTCCTATATTCTTTCTCCCTTACCTGGTCTTTCAGGTCTTCCAACTGTGCATTAAAGTAAACAAAGTATGAAGTTTGAGAACCATGGTCAACACAGTATAAATCATCTAGTAAAACTGTAAATTGCAATAAGGGAGGTTTTATAGTTCACAACTAACTAGTTGGAATATACAGAGTCTGCAATATCAATAGCACTTTATTTATTGCATTTCTTAACCTACAGGTCTCGCCACAATTTTATGCTGGTTTTCTTCAAAAAGCATAAAAAGCAGAATACAAATTCTGAAGGGCACATTTCTCCAAACATGTCAGATTCCAAGTCACCAGCTAAAGACTCAACTATATCTTCTTGTTGTTGTTGCCCATATCCATCATTGGACGTTAGTGATCATGTTGGTGATCCTATTTTTATCAACAGCCGCATGAAAAAGTGCTGCTGAGTTTTTTCCAAACCAATCCCTTAGATTTTGAAGCCATGATGTTCTTATGCCTGGACCTCATTTGCCTTCAATCTTTCACTCAACTATATAGGGAAGTCTAAAAGTGAGACTTACTGGGATATAGTGCAGCATCTATATCAGTTTGCCTCTACTCAGGATTGTACATTTTTGTCATGTGTTCTTTTAGTGACATTTCATATCTGACAGGACATAGCCTTCCACTGGGAAAAGAGTGTTTTATTATGAAACTGTATAAAAAAATACACTTGGTTCTTTACATAAAAAAGAGCTGCCATTACTCCATTTTTAGCCTTATTAGTGCTATGTCAGGGACGCGGTGGCTCAGTGGCTAAGACGCTGAGCTTGTTGATCAGAAAGGTCAGCAGTTTGGCAGTTCGAATCCCTAGCACCGTGTAACGGAGTGAGTTCCCATTACTTTTCCCAACTTTTGCCAACCTAGCAGTTCAAGAGCATGTAAAAATGCAAGTAGAAAAATAGGGACCACTTTGGTGGGAAGGTAACAGCATTCCGTGCATCTTTGCTGTTTAGTCATGCCAGCCGCATTACCACAGAGATGTCTTCGGACAATGCTGGCTTTTCGGCTTTGTAACAGAGATGAGCACCGCCCCCTAAAGCCGGAAATGACTAGCACATATGTGTGAGGAACCTTTATCTTAGTGCTATATCATCTCAACTTTCATTTACTCCCAAGGCTCATGGAAGGCTTTTCCTACGGCTAATATCTATTTATTTGTTAGTATGGTCATTTCTTTTTGGCTTATTCATTCCCAGACCCTGGATAAGTGCCTTTGTTGGTGGGACTTCCTTGCTGATGCCTCTTGTAAGTTCTTGAGAATCCCATTCTTAGTCTTAGATATCTTCCTTCTCAAGCCTCCAGTAATCACCTCAATTTTTGACTGGTTTTGCATAAAGGTGGAGAATAAAACAAGAAGATTCTCACTCACTCACTCACTCTCCCTGTCTCTCTCTCTCCTGATGTAAGAATTAACTGCCTTCCCTTCAGCCAGCTTCTTCTTCTTCTCCCTTCTTTAAAATATCCAGCTCCTTCCTTTATGTTGAGAAGGGCAAAAGGTAAATTCACATGATCTCATACTCTACACAGAATTTCTAGTCAAAGAAAGAAAATTATTGTGGTGCATTTCCTGGAGAATGCAAATCCTGTGGTTAAGAAAAATCAAAAATTGGAAAGATTTTATGACAAATCAGTTGATGTTTAACAAGGTGTTGAAGGGGAAGTGGGCAAAAAGATCTATAGTTCCAAATATAAGCAATGGGTACTATAGTTAAGTTACTGCATGTTTAATTTCTACCTTTCTCATTGATTGCTAAGAATACGTTGAGCACTGTATAAAAAGATTGTCCTAAACAACTAAATAGATAAAATAATTAGGAGCTTTCAAAGCCATTCATAATATTTCCTTGTACAAACTGCCTATAATTCATGTAATTTAGACATTCTCCCAGGTTTAATAGAAAATAGCATAAAGAGGAACTTTTGAGTTCTATTTCATGTATTTCTCTATCATTTCTTTGTCATTCCTAATCAACTGCACTGTTTTTTTAATTAAACTGTGAGGGGAAAGCAGTAGCAGTATCGTAATAGTTGCTCTCTTTTGTAATAACATATATTTTGATGGTTTAAACAAGTCTTCTCTGCAGATTGGCCCTTGGGTTAATATTATGCAGCTTTGAAAGCTGAACAATTTTGAGTGTTTGAAACACTGAGAAATGTTCTCTTGTAGAAGTAGGTAACTAGCTCAGCAGCTAAGCTACAGCTGATTAAGGTTACCATATTTAAAAAGCTATGATTGGTAAAGTTGGAGATATTTTCCTTGAAGCCTGCTTTCTGAAATGTACAGCTGGATGCTAGAAATAGGTGTTCCTTACTCTTTAAAATAAAGAGTAGCAGCTGCTATTATCAATGAGGAGCAAAGAATATACCAGTTTTCCTCACAAAATGTACACAAGGGGAGGGGAATGGCAACCTGTTTGGGGAAAAACATATGAATTTCCAGATCTACAACATTAGCAGCTCGAACTGCCTTTAGGCCAGAGTAAGAAGGGCCTCATTTGCCAGGATATTATCTTCACCTGGTCACAGCACCCACTAAAGATTGTGTTCAATAGTTAGCCTAGATCTGGAAGAAGACTTAGAACAGAGAGTACATTCTGTCATCACTTCTAACTTTGTTCCAGCTCCACCAGCACCAGGAGTCTTCATACTTCTGAGTAAAAAGAGCCCCACTTGCCTGGACAGGAGATCTGCACACATAATTATTTCCTACACTGCCAGAATGGATGGGGGAAGAGATTGCATTGGGGAAGAAATGGCTTTTATCTGTAGATAGTCAGCACCCACCCACCCTCCTAGAGAATGAAATATTTTGGGGAATATTAAAAATATGGGATATAATATTTCCCCTAAAGGACAAATGAAAAAAAAATATTAAGGGAGGGAAAAACCAGCATCAGTCTCCCTGCCCCAAGCAGAAACTGAGGAGGCCAGCTTTTAGAAATGCAGATTTGGTAATCCATTCAGAATGATTGAGCCAGACAGAAACTCCAGATAAGCAATTAGGTCCACAAGATTACCTCAGAAAAACACCTTTCCTCAGTCTGTTATATTTCCCTGCACATACCATTGCAAGGTTGATTGATCATTGCAAGATTGAAAATGATTGCAAGATTGTTTTCTTCTTCTCTTTCCTTCCATCCTTCCCAGCATTATGAACTTCTCTAAAATTTGATAATATAATGAATTCTGAACTGATTTTTTTTTTGGCAATTCATAGTATTCTCAGGAATCTTTTCCAACACCAAAATTCATCACTACTATTTCTGTCCCATTTCTTCAAAGTTTATTTTCATCTCCATAGGTTGTCATAGAAAAAAAACACTTCTTGCAGGATTCTGACTTTTGTAGGTATACAGTAGAGATGCCAAGCATCTGTCTTCTTCAAAGCCTTCGTTGCTACCTTACCAACAGTTAATTTGTGGTGTATTTCTTGACTGCTGGTTGTTTTATTGTTGATAGTCAATCCTAAAAGACAGCCACTATCCACAACTTCAACCTCTTCATTGTCAGCTCTAAGGCTAGCAATAAGTGCCTGCTGTCATTACTTAAATCTTTATATTTTAAAGGTTTTTTTTTTATTGTGTTTCTTTCATCGCTAGAGCTTGCAGGTTATTTACATTTTCAGCTATCAACAATCACATCACAGGCACATTGCAGGTTATTTATCTATCTTCCACACTCAATTTTAAAACCACATTCACCTTTCAGTGCAGCCACCTTTAATTTGTATTTAGCATTTGACTTGAATAAATAAGAAGTTTATGGCCTTATCTTACTTCTTTGTTGAACTGGAGCCAATTGTTTCACCATATTCTGTCTTATATAACTTATGCATGAGAACAGTGAGATATTTTTGGATCACTATTTTCCTAAAGGCATTCTACAGCCTGACATGGCCAACACAATAAATACCTTTCTGCACTCAATAAAGCACATCAACAAAGCAGAAGTAATAATATATAATATTCTTTGGCCTTTTCTAAACCCTTTTCTATATCCAGAAACATCTTGAATTTCTTTCCCTTGGTTCCATATCAATAGAGTTCACAACTTCAAAACAATTCTTGTTCTTCTTGAAAATGGTGAATATATATACACAAGTGTGAAACACATAGTGGCTTTGGTGTTTTGCTCTAGATTGATTTTGAAATTGGTAAGTAGTTTTTGGTCTGTTCCACAACCAGATCCTGACTACAACTTTGCTGTTATAAGAACTCTTCCTTCAGCAATAACATAGTCATTTTTATTTTTGTGCAAGTCTCAGTGAGCTAGAGGACTGCTGAGAAGGGTACAGTGCAGAAGGGGCCTAACAAAGAAAAGGAGATGGGTTGCTTGGTTGGAATAGCTTAGACAGATGAGGCGAAGGACCAATTCCAGAGAAGAGGGAAAAGGAAATTTATAGCCTGAGAAAAATCCCTGACATTATAGTCCCTGCCTCTGTCTTCATAGAGATGAAGATATAGAGCCTAGTTAGTGGTATGAGGGAACATAGAGGCAGGAAGTCAAAAGTCAGCAAGGGGGTTGAAAATCCTGAGGAGTCCAATAATTGGGATGGAAAGGGAAAGGAGGGCTACTGGGAGGAAGACTGAAGAGTGCTCTGTGGCCTATCCTGCTGAGTACCAAGAATGGACATGGGAGTCATAGAGACTGACAGGAAGCTAGAGAATTGGGGAGCGGGTGGTGGATTGCAATAGCAAAGAGCTGAGGGAAATGATGGGGTGCAAGGAACAAGTCTGTATAGGGAAAGGGAGATGCGAAATTTGGTTCCAATCGCCTCTGCCAGTGCTTCAGTCTCAGACAGGCTTATAAATGCCAGATCATTCAAGACCTTTGACTTATGGTGGTTCTACCAAATCCCATCTGTAATAAGTTCCTGATCCTCTGTGACTTAATATTGGAGAAGGTAACAGACCTGGCATTTGTCAACAAAACCTGGATGAACAAGGATGAACTGTTCCTCTGTCCAAGATCTGCCCAACTGGTGACAGGTGGTTTACAGCTTTGACATCAAGGTTGCAGAGCAGGTTAGGGCAGGAGAGGTAGTTTTTTTTTGTTTTTATGCCTTCAAGTCATTCTCAACGTCTAGTGATGATTTGGACATGTCCATGCAGTTTTCTTGGCAGCATTTTGCACATATTTGTCATTATCTTCTTCTTAGGGCTAAGAGACACAGAATGACTGGCCCAAACCACCTACCCAGCTGGCTTCGTGCTTAAGCCCAGACTAGAACTACGGTCTCCTATAGGAAGAAATGGTGTATGTGACAATCTATGAGAATTTGATAATGGCTAAATGTGTTGCCCTATATATAAAATTGAGGACCAAGGACAATCAATAGTTCTGCCAGTGTACAACCCCCATTCTGCCCAGCAGACTCACTTCCCAAACACCTTGTCCATCACCAGGTTGTGGTGGATTCCCCAAGGCTCTACCTTGAATGGGAAGAACTGACTACCAGGACTCATGCTTTTAATACCACTCAGTTGGTCTTCTACAGTGCTCTACAAGGAGTGCCATTTGAAGCCTATCTGGAAACCGCAAATTATCCAAAATGCAGCAGCCTGCTTCTTGAGTGCCATTCATCACAAGGAGCAGGGTGGATGCAAATCGATTTCCCGATGCAATTCAAAGTGATAGTTCTGCTTAGCAAAGCCCTGTATGGCTGGCACTGACTTACAGGACTACCTTCTCAATCAGAGTCAATTTGCTTGAGTCAATCCTCCATGTGTTGGTGATGTCCAATTTTGTTAAAGTAAGGAGGTCTGAAAAAAGAAAACCAGTTTGTTTTTTTTATTTAAGTCAGTAACACTCTGGAATCATTTCCTTCTGAAAATAAGACTGGCCTTTTCACTTCCAGAAGTTGGTTAAAACAGAGCACTGCTGGAGGATTTGTCAAGGACAAGTTTAAAAATTGGGAAGAGGCTCATATACGGTAACAAAAGCAAAATATCAGGAAATACCCCAAATCTGCAAGTATGAAGTCAGGAATGCCAAGATTTAGTATGAACTGAGGCTTGCAATTTTTTATTTATCATTTTCCTGCAAGTACAGGATCTGCTTGCCCTCCCCCTCTAGATCAATCAAGTGTTGATCCATTTGGTTGGGACAGGTGAATTGACCAGTGAGCTGAGCCTGATGTCATGGCCTGAGAGACAGTAACTGGTTTCTGGCTGGTGCCTTAACCACTAAACCAAACTGGCTCTCAAAGCTTGTGATAAATGCAAAAAATTACCAAAAAAAGTTATGAAACGTGGATGAAAAAAACAAGAATAAATTTCAACAATGAAAAAATGCTATGTTCAGCAATTAGGAGACAGAAGTAAAGATGGAGGGCTATAGGATAAGAGATACCTGACTTGACAATGGTAATTGTGAAAAAGTTATTGGGGAAAAAATCTTCATTACTAATTGAAACAGAGACTAAAAGATGTTAACCATGAGAAGACTGAGAGAAGAATATGATAGTGCTCTTAATATCAAAAAGGGTGTCACACTGAAAAAGGCAACCATGTGTACTCTATAATTTCAGGAGACAGAACACTAAATAACAAATTTTAGCTACAGTTTTTTTCCTATTGTTAGAGAAACGTTCCTGGCAGTTCAACGATCACCCGGAAAAAATTGCCTTTCACTGAGCATATTTACATGCGATCTAGACTGTCATCTGTCATAGATGCTTTAATCTGAATTCCTAAATGGAGCAATGGATTGGACTGAAGTAAATAGTTCTATGATTCTATTATTTGTTGTGTCATATAAAGAAGGATTGCATCAACAAAAAACAAGATGTCAGCCCTGGTTATGTTTAATTAGAATATTTGTATCCTATTTTCCTAGGGCTCAAAATCACTGTCCATTACATGGCCAAGGAGTACTGTACTGCAAGAGAGAGCTTTTGGCCCTTTGGTGTTTTCCCCCTTTTTCAAGTGGAAAGAGAAGTAGCAATCTCTGGAAAGCAAATTCATTCATTTTTAGCCTTAAAATTCCAAAGGGGTACAAATTATGCTGCTCAGAATCATTGGTAAAATTACTAAATTTCGGTAGTCCATCTTTATTATTTTTGACAGCTTGTCCAAGTTCTTAAGGGTAGAAATTGAATTACTTTTGCTTCTAGAAGCCTCCCAGTTTCCTCCCCAAACTGTAGAAAAACAACAACATGGAAATTTGGCCATTTCACTACTGAATTTTGTCACTGTGATAGTGAGATAGACGAGTACACATAAGGAGCTCAAGAGCTGCATATAGCCAATGGAATATGACTTACCCATTCTAGGTTTTAGCATCAGAGGAGAGTTCTTCTCCTCTTACTTTTAATTAAGCCTCCTTGGGATACCGTCGGTTAGGCACTGTCGACTGGCGGTACCCAGGGGTAGGGCCTTTTCTGTGGGAGCGCCCGCCCTATGGAACCAACTCCCTGTGGACCTCTGTTTGGCCCCTGATCTCCGCTCCTTCCGCCGGGACCTGAAGACCTGGTTGTTTCAACAGGCCGGTCTGGACTGACTTCGGGGGTGTGGGTTGTTTTTATTTGTTTTAAATTTTAACGATTGATTAGGCTTGTACTGGTTTAATGTCTTTTTGTTGTAATTGTATTGGGTTTTTATTGTTCGCCGCCCTGAGTCCTTAGGGACAGAGGGCGGCATACAAGTCTAATAAAATAATAATAATAATTATCCTTAAATAGCTTATAAGTTATCATTAAAAAGCTCCCTATTTTCCTTGAGGAGGAATAGTAGAGAACTCAAAACTTATGTATTTTTGCTATGATTCCAATGGGATTCTGTTTCCTATTTCCATAGGGAAAACACTTAATGTTTGAATTAAACTTCAAAAAAAAAAGAAACTAGTTTGATCAGTGCCCCATCTAGCTGGGCTCTTAGTTCTCTGGTGAGTCCTTTAGAGTTACAACTAGATTCTCATATCATAGTATGGCATACTGTGACTTGATTAATCCCCAACTGATTAAGTTCATGTACCAAACAAATTCCCAACCTAGTTTATAAGTCAAAATGGCTAAATTTGCACATCACATTAAGCCATGATGGGGGTGGGAAAAACATCTTCTGCATGAAAACTGTTCATTCCTAGCCTTAGGGAGTGACTTCAAAGAGTCAAAAATGCAGCTTGAAACCCTTGCAGCCTGATTGACTCTTCTTCTGCACCTAAATGGTAATTAAACCCAACTACTCTTCCATTTTTTACTTTGTTTATCTTAATACTATTTTCCTGACGAAGTTTAAAAATAACAGTCTTGGGTTCCAGCAAAAGGTAAACATCAGCGAAAAGCTTGTGGATAGAGAAGTACATGATACTGGCTGGATTCGTTGATGTTGCTTAATTCCTTTTTATTCATTTACTTTACTATTGTAACAAGTTCATGCTTTTCCTTGGGGAACTCAAGGGCCTCTTCTGTTTGTCTTCTGTTTGTTGTGCTTTTTGAGGAAGCAACTGGACTTTCTTGTTCTTTCTTTGAATACATTTCACTTCTCATCCAAAATCTTCTTCAGCTCTGACAGGATAGTGGGGAATGGAAGGGTTTATATTCCTTGCACACAGCTGGTCATTTGCATCCTTTTAGAGGGTCCTTGAAGCACTTGGAGATTTATCTGTATCCTCAGGGTCACAACACAGGTAAACCTCCAAGTGCTTCAAGGACCCTCTAAAAGGATGCAAATGGCCAGCTGTCTGCAAAGAATATAAAGTTGCTTCCTGAAAAAAGCACCTTTGGGACAACTATGACCTGATGTCTGAGAATCTCTACAGGCCTCTTCTGTTTCTTACAAAAGTTTGGTTAAGAGTTTGTGACAGATCTGCAGACCTCTATAATCAAATGAGGGATAACTTCTATATCTCTCCATATGCCACACTCTTTCATACAGACTCATGGTGGGCTTTTTAACAGCTATATCCCAAACTATCATTTAGGTCAGGATGGAAAGTCAATAAAATATCTTAATGTGTTGGATTTCTACTTGTCTTTTCAAAGATGCCAAGTAGATTTTCAGCTAGCCTGCTTTCAACCCTTTCTCCAGTGACTTCCACAAAGATAAGAACAGGTGTTCTGGTTTTACCTTCATGCCTCTCCAGTCTCCATTCTATAGGAAGTGACAAGAGAAAGTTACAAAACTTAGAGAAAAGGCTTGGAAGAGCAAGTAATTCTTTCTAATAATGCTTATATATACAGTCATCAATATCAGCTTTCTGGGAAGTCTGCAGTATGTCTACTTTTATTTTTAATTAATTAAATGCATAGCATCAGTATTCCTTCACACAATACTTTGTGACCTTCAACTGGCCACACATACTATGAATTTAGGATATGTTCCAATATAATGTTTGCTTTTTGTACTCTTCGTGTAAGGGACTCAGTTTGGTTTTCATGGCTGAGACATCAGGCTACAAACGAGGAAGCTGTGAATTATAATCCCACCTTAGGCACAAAGCTAGCAGGGTGACCTTCAACCAGTTGCCCTCTCTCAGTTGTAGGATTGAACCAATGGCAAACCACTTCTAAAAAACCTTGCCAAGAAAATTGCAGGGACTTCTCCAGGCAGTTTCCAGAAGTCAAAAATGGATTCAAAGACACAAAATAAAGCTGCCTATAAAACAGCCTAAGTTGGTGCAGTTATTGTAAAACAAACAATGATGCAATGTAGGTTCTCAAAAGACAATATTCCTACCCACATAATGCAAATTTAAATGCCAATAGGAAAAAGGGAATATGAGCAGAGTGAGAAAGACCCATACCAAATAAATAAAGAGAACCGGTCTGTTAAAAGCATACGTGCAAGAGCCAGAGAAACAGAGGGCAACCTTAGCATCTCCTTAAGCCTCCAACATGTCTTCCTCTTCTATAGTCTTGTCTTCCAGCTCATGTAGCCTTTAAAGGGGGTGGGTGGGGAAAGGGAAGGAGAATTTTCCAGAGCTGCAGAAATCAGCCTTCACCTTTCATCTGCCCCATTAAGCTCAAGTTAACAAAGTCAGGGTTAACGCACAGGGCTGCTGACTCATCCTTAGGAAAGGAATGTGTTGTGAAGAGGAGAGGCAAGTGGGAACCCAGCCAGTCAGCCAGCTCCTGCCTTCTCATTGTGCACACCAGCTCCCTAGGATGCAGCTGTAAGAGAGAAAACTCAACCCACAGCCTCTGAACATCCAATTCCTGTCTCACTTCTTTGCCTCTCATCACAGGAATCAATTCGCCAGCTTCAAATGAATGATCAGAAGCCAGCACAGGCTGTACTGTCTCCAGTGAACTGAGACCAAATGGAGCTTTACAATTGTTGCTGCTAGTAATTCTGCAGCAGCCAACCAGAATCAGTCTCCCCCCTCTCTCAATTTCCTCCTCCCGCCCCTCCTTCTTTAATCAGAAAATTTCCTGGGTGAGTATTCTAAGGGGCATGGCAAGGAAGAATAAGAAAAACAAAGAATTATAACTTCCGGTGGCAAAGGATGCTCTACCATTATCCCAGCAAGAGAGCAATTCAGTGCCTGGATCAGAATTGTATCTTTTTGTTGTTGTTTTGTCAACATTCTCACTGGAAATCATTGCTACTTTTACATCTCATGAAAATAGACTCACATTTGGTGAGTATTGAAAATCACAGTCTTTCAAAACCTGGCAACCTCTCCAGATGCTGACTAGGTGTTCCAGCCAGAGATGGTATTCAGCAGGTTCTGACCAGTTCAGAAGAACCAGTAGCAGAAATTTTGAGTAGTTTGGAGAACTGGCGAATACCACCTCTGACTGGCCCCACCCGCACCTATTCTCTGCCTCCCGAGTCCCAGCTGATCGGCTGAGTCTTCTTTTGTTGCCCTGCACAAGAGAATGGAGCTGGAAAGCAGGTTAGTGGAGTGGGGAGAGAATGGAGATTTTGCAGTATCCTTCTTCTGCCATGCCCACCAAACCATACCCACCAAGCCACACCATGCCCACCAAGCCACGCCCATGGAACCGGTAGTAAAAAAAAATTTGAATCCCACCACTGGTTCCAGCCCCTAACAATAAGTATGGATTCTGTTTCAATGTATTATCCCACATCCAGGTGATTTCTAAGTATAACAGACATTCAGAGGAACTGATCGTTTCCTGTAGATGACACAGAAATATAGATTGTCAGTATAATGATAGTATCCAGCTCCAAATCTCCTGGTGATATCCCTCAGTAGTTTCATGTAGATTCTAAGAAATAGAGACAGAATGGAGCCCTGAGGTAACACCATCTAATGGCTGCCATTTCAAGGAGCAACTGCCTCCAAGTGACGCCTCCTGAAATCTTCTTGAGAGATACAAAGAAAAGGACTGCACAGCTATAGCTCCTTATTCCTAAATCTTACAGGTGATCCTTCTTGTTTAAGTGTATCAAAAGATGCAAAGTGTTCCAAAAGAATCATCAGAATCACATTCCCTTTATCATTCCCCAAACAAGTTCATCCATCTGGATAAAACTGCCATGTATTGTCAGCCTGACAGTCCTCAACATTCTTGTCCACATTAAATGTTAAAAATCCCAGTGCTAACACTTTTGTAGCACTTTTTCAACCTGTATAATATTCACAGTTCCAAATCAGCTTGGACGGCTTCTGTGTGTTAACTTGGTTTAACAAATCAAGCTGAACATACTGGACCAATCTAGATGTTTTGCACAAATGCATCTATGAAATGAATTGTCCAAATCAGATCAAATTTAATCAGGTCTAATATGGAAAGTTGGTTTGAATCAGTTCAGATATCCAAACTAAATCAGCCAAATTTTCTAAATGTATTTGAAGTAGATTGGATTTTGCATACTGATTTGAATTTTCTAAATGCACTGGCTTTGATTCACAGATCTCTGGTAACTGTATCATAAAACATCAGTGCATGAATCAAAATGCAAATGTAATTTCAAGACCAATTCTGCCCTTCTGCTCTGAAGTTCATGCATGGATCAAGCCAAAGATAGATCTCATAAATATGTGTTTCTTTTGGAAAGTGATGGAGATTATTTTTTCCACACTTAGATTACCTCCAAGGTCCCTTTCAACTTTGTTGTTCTGTTCTGTTCTGTTCCATTCCATCCCACCACACATCTTTTATTCATGTAATTAGTTATCAGATCTTAATATTCAGTTATTGCCAACCAAGATACCAAATAGCCTTGGTGGTACAGGCTGTTAAACTCCTAGCACTTAGCTCCAGCTGTCTGCAATTAGTGCAGGCTCGAATCCCACCAGGCTCAAGGTTGACTCAGCCTTCCATCCTCCCAGGGTAGGTAAATTAAGGACCCAAGATTGTTGGGGGCAATAAGGTGACTTTGTAAAAATGCCACTTGGGTGGGGCCAAAAAGCCCTAGTAATAAGCAGGCATATACAATAGAATGAAGGCTATTGCTGAGCACATTGGGTTGTTCTCCATAGATTGTAAGCCGCCCTGAGTCTCCGGAGAAGGGCGGCATATAAATGTGAATTTAAAAATAATAATAATAATGAAGAAAATGTCTTAAAATCATTGCTTAAAAATGTGAAAACTGAAAAGATGAAAACACAGGGAAGGAGTAATTTCCCTAGTACTATTTCACAACCAGTGCTAATTAGCTTAGCAAGCCTAGAACAGTTGCATCCTCACCAATTACTATTGCCATGAATGGGGTTTGTGCATCAAATTCATATGTTTAACTTAAATTAAATTGTCAAGGTAGAACTTCCTGCATTTCATTGCCACTTAACCTCTACACTGGTTATCTTTTTTCAGTATACCCATGTGTAAAGAGAATCTATCACTTGAGAATAATGCTTCATGCAACTGATGTTCTGAAATATCTATGCTAAAAAAGGCTTCCTATTGTTATATGCAAGTTGGTTCTAAATCCTGGTGCTCAAAATAAACCTAATTTTAGACACCTGAGAACAGAGGTGGTGAATAAATAAACTGGTGCCCTCTAGATATTTCAGAACATCAAGCCTAGCCACAATAACCAGAAAGGAATTTGGGAATTATAGTCCAAAACTTTTGATGGATACCAAACAAGCTTCTACTGTAGAAGAATTTAGAAACACAGAATTCTATTGGTCCATTTAATTCATTATATTAGCATTATTTGGCAGCAGGTTTAAGTAGAAATCTTTTCTAGTCCAGCATTGATCTGAAGAACATATATGTTCAAAGCATCTGCTTTGTCACTGAATTATGGACTCACAAACACCAAGCTGTAATTCATACACCAGTTTTTTCCACGTGAGCCTATCAAAGGTTTTTCTTTTTTGTTTTAGCTGTCCTTTGGATCTCTTTGCTTTAGACCTTCTTTGGATCTCCTTGCCTTCTGAAAGTCAAATCTGAGAGCCTTTTCAGTTATGATTTTCACCCCAGGAAATTCTTATCTTTCTCAACCCTATTGTCTTTTTAGAGCAAGGAAGCCTTTTAGCACAAATCATTGAATATTCCTGTGGTCTGCTTTTTATCCTGTTGTTTTTGGTTGTCCTTTGTTTTCATTATTCATTAATTAATTATCACTACTATGATTCTACTACACTTTTTATATTTTATTTTTGCTTACAGGCATTGCAGTGGGAACTCTTCAAAGTAGAGTTTGAATAATTGCATAAAGTATGCCCATTCCTCAGAAGCACAAATATTTTCCTTCTACAATTACTGGGGGTGGGGCGGGACAAATAGTAGCCCCTGTTCTAACAGGACCAATTTAATCATTTGACAGTATTAAGAAGCTTCTGTAGACAGGAGACTTAAAGTAAGATGAAAAATAGCACACATGATCCATTTGCTATTACTGTATTTTTAGTTCCAGGAATGGGGAGAGGTATTTAAGATTATTTTCCCCAGCTTCATTGTCAGAAAAACCTGGATTTTATGCAGCTAGACTTGGATGGATATCTGGACAAGAAAGAAGCATCTGCTTCTGCCTCAGGCACAAAATGGATCTTTTTCCTTACAAAAGAACTGCTAGAATTACTTCTAGCTGGAAGCCACAACAAACATGGCAGGAATTGTGAGAATTTTCTTTTTCTCTCATCCCAAAATCTCAGTAATTATCCTATTGGGGCACACAGAATTGCATTTGTGCCATGAGAAGGAAAGAGCAAAAAAATGCTATGTTTGAATCCAATGCGCTCACTAGTTGGGTTCACAGTACATTGTAAACTTTAAAGTTAATAAAAGTAATTTGCCTCTTTCACATAACAGGATATGCAAACAAAATATTATATTACAATGTGAATCCTGGGTCATGCAACATACTGGACCCCAAATTCCTGTATCCTGTACTTGGATCTAGTAGTCTATCGTGTGGTACATCCTAATGATTTTGTATGTATGTCTTTTTCTATACTTATTTTTGTTCTGGTAGCTTCCATAGGAGATGGGAAATGTGTGGTGCTGCATTTATGGCTCATGGAGGTAGTGAAAGCAGTCAGTGACACCTAATGCTTAGACACTGAGCACAGTTCTTCAATAATATATGTACACATTCTGTAGTTCATCTCAAGCTGAATATGACCTAGTCTAGTAATGCAGCTTTAGAAAAAGCCTATAAGAGTTTAGTCTACTTTAAAAAAACCTAGATTTGCCAAATTATGAGAAGCAATTATTTTATTTTGTGCTAATTCTGTTTCATTAGGAATATTTATTTTATTTTATTTACAATACATCCCACCTTTATTATTTTGATAAATAACTCAACGGGGTGGTCCTGTTAAATGCTCCTTTCTCCTTCTATTTTCCCCACAACAACTCTGTGAGGTAGGTTGGACTGAGAGCGAGTGACTGGCCCAAAGTCACCCAGCTGGCTTTTATGCCTAAAGCAGAACTAAGAACTCCATTTCTGCACCACTAAAGCAGTGCCTTAACCACTAGACCAGGCTGGTTCCAGGCTATCTTGTTCTGGAAACCACACTGGAAAAAGGGTGTAACCTAGAAGATTTATACCCAGAGGAGTGTAGTAAAGATGGCCAGCAATATGGAAAGCATGTCCAAAGAAGAAAGACTGTAGAAACTAAATGTGCTAGCTAGGTGGATGATGGACTCAGTTTCTCTTTAAATATCAACAGTACTGTCATAGAGAGAAGTTCATTCTTTCTTCTGTTGTTCCCTAAAGAGCAGGACAAGATCTAATGGGATTAAATTACCAGCAAATATATTTTCTTTGAACATCAGAAGAAACCTTTTGATAAGACAAGTTTAGCAATGAAATCAATTGCCTATGAACATTGCATTGCCATACATCTTCAAACAGTAGCTAGCTACATATCTCTGGAGATGTTCTAAGTCTTGGGTTTGCTGCACGGAGCCAAAGGTTGAACATTTTGGGCCATAAGATCCTATTTTTTTAATTGCCTTCACAGCAGCATCCATTGCATCTCTACATAAATCAATGATATACAGTTATCATGTTTCTAATTAGAAGATACACTCATAGCATGCTGTGCTTCACCATAAGGGGCAAATCACTGAGGGTAAGTCATTCTAACTCATTCACAGTATTGGAAATGGTACTTAAAATCTGGAGGCAGATGCTTGTGCATAATTCTCTCCTTCCCTCTGAACAAGACTAATGGTGGGGCTTTGCTGCCCCCCCCCATTAGATCATCACAAATTTATGGTAGGATTGGTCAGAGACCATCAGGTATTTTGTACTTTAGGCATTGTGGAAAACTGTAAATAATAGATGGCTTAAAAGTGCTTAGCACTCATGGTTGGTGAGAACCTCACCTCCCACCTTCCAAGTTAAGAGGGTTTTTATTATGTCAGTGGAGCATTTTGCTGGGCTTTCCTAAATCCCAGACCTGCTTACACACCTCTTAGAATAATAAAGAAGTGTCCCTCCAATATTAACTTGGAGGGGTAAACATGCCAAGCTATAAAACTTTAAAGTAGTCTGTTCTATTTAATTACTTCAGTTGTCCTTCTTAAACAACAGATTTCCCAACAAACACAATGTTGTATCTAATTGTATTTTTGAAATATATCATAATTGCCCCTGTACAAGAAGCTGAATTAGATGTGCTCTAGGTCTGTTATAGGCCTGAAGCTTTACAATTCAGTAGCCCCAGGGAGAAAAGAATTGCAGTGCACCTCAAACTAAAATATGGCCAATATCTCTCTATGTTTATTAGAAGTACAGGCCACAGGTAGGGGCAAAGAAAAGCGGGGCTTCAATGCCTACACAAAATCAAATCTCAGATATGGTCCTTTAAATGGAATTCATTTTTCATGACTGAATTGTTTCTCAGCAGAAAGCGGGACCCGTCACTCAAGCCAGTGATGAATAAGCCTAAATCAGAATTAAACCATAAATCTCCATCCTCAGATAGCCCTGCTCTGCTTCCAAGTTGCCTGTTATTAAAATACCATCTTCTTATTAAAATACTGTTATGCTTGCAAAAAATAAAAATAATATAGCACCACCACCACAATATACAACGATGCAACTCATCTTGCAAACACTGGATAGTTTTTAAATTAGATTTTTGCCTTTAATTCTATATGATATATTATATTATATTATATTATATTATATTATATTATATTATATTATATTATATTGCATTGCATTGCATTGCATTATATTATATATATTGATAATGAAAGACAAAGTGTAACAAGTAAAGATTTCCCAGATTTATTGCCCATCTTGTGCCTACATTTATCTACTTGTCTAGGCACCATACTATCTGCATGCATCATGATTTTCCAAGTAGCAATAAAAATAAACTTTCCTGCCCATGAACATTACAGTCTAAATGATAGAAAAAGGGACAACAAAAAAATAGTAAAGAGAACGAAGTCAAGCTGCCATTAGAAAAAGGCTCAAATGCATATTGGGACAATATCTTTTTATTATTAAAACAACTCAAAGATCCCTCAAATATGTGGATTTCACTCTTCTTCATGCAGGTTGTTGTAGAAAGAGAAATTAGGACCTGAATTAAGGACCACTTATCTAACTAACGGCAACAGCAAGAAGGGTGTCTTAAAGTTGTGCCATTTTCCACTGTCTCTTTAACAAATGAAGTTAGTTGGAGAGTGAAGGGAGATGCTGTAAGCTTTTCTTATTATTTTGGAAGAAGCATTGTAAGGATTTACATAAAGAATGATAGGAGATGCAGACTTGCAAATGTGGTGCTACTTGGCCCTGTGAAATTTCAGTAGCATCCTTAGTGTTTATAGCATCCTTTGTGTTTTGGGGGTAGGCTCTTTTCCTGTAACATAACACTTGTCCTGTTTTTGAACCCTCCTTCATCCTTAACTATATAGGTTCTTCAATAGTACAAGAATTAAGTAGAAGAAGCTCAGGTGGTGTGCTTGGAAAAGAAGAATAGAAGAAAGAAAGCTGGTCTTAAGCATTAAACAAAATAAGCATGTCTTCAGGGCACCAAAGGAAGGGCAGCACCACAGTTTTCCCCTTAGCTAACATGCTTTTAACTCATTCACTGCCACATTGTTGGCCTGTGCTTAAGGCATCAGTTGACCATAATCCAAGCCCCTATTACACATATTCCAACCTAATTTCAATAATGGATGGAAAACATGAATTTAGTGGCAGGCTTTGAAAGTGTTTGAAGGATTTTAATTGGATGTGAGATCTTATGACTGAAGTTTTGTTCTAAGAAGAAGTTGGGTTATTGCTGCTCTACTGGCCTTCTTACTGTGGAGCAACATCCTTGCCTGAGCTGCAATTTCAGCTGGGGACAACCAGGAGCTCTTTCATTCTTGTTATCCACATGAAGGGGTATGCTGTAACCATGACACAATTTATGCAGTAAGACGGTCCATGTATTCTCAGGCTGAACCTGAAGTATCATGAACTACGAGGTCTGAGCACCGTCAATATAAATGTATATGTATATACAATAATATGAAAATAGAGCATAAATATTAGAATCATGGAAGCATCAGATTTGGTGATGCTCCTCTGATCGGGATTAGAGAGCAAAGGAGATGGTAATACCTTCATTCTCTTTTTAGTCTTTCCACTGCATGTCTGTTCAGGGTTTCTTACACCTGTACCGTGCCTAATTGCCACTGTGAGGGGAGTTATGCAAAGCTGCCCCAGACTCTACCATAGCTGATATGAAAGGGCCACTTCAGTACTGCCTGTGTACAGAAAGCCTCTTCCAATTGCTGAAAGTTCAAGAGAATGTCTCCCACACACTGCAAAGTGCCCTGATGAACTATGCAACTGCTGTGTCTCAACAAGGCAAAGAGTCTGATCTCCATCATACAAAGTCACCCCCTGAAGCAAAGTATAGACTCCTGTTACTGTATGTTTCCCTCGTGCCACCGTGTGCAATTAGAGATGGTGTTCCATTGCCAGGACCTGAAGAAGATCCAAGCATCAGCCTCCCTGCCTTCTATCATGCTCTGCACCAACCTATTATCCCTTTTTGCACAGAATACAATCACCTTGAAGCACTCGATTAGAGTAGACTAAATTGTCTTTAGCAATAAATTAATATAATGTTTCTTCCAGAATATCTTCTGCTTTCAAGCTGAAGAGACCAAAGGAGGCAGTCATGGAAAGCCAACTTCCATTTACTCATTCATTTATTTAATAAAGCTGCCCACTCAACATGTAACTTAAATTACATCCTTTCTCTTAAGAACTAATTCTGAACACAGGAGATAACAAAAGATCCTGGGCCAAACCAGACAAAACACAAATGCAAGGAGACACCTGAAGGGTAAGAATTGCAAAAGGCTGAAAGCTACCATCTTTCTATCCATCTGATAATCAGAGCAATTTATTACAGTTTTTCAAAAAAATACCTTAATAAGAATAACAAAATAACATTTAAACAATAAACATCCAGATAAAAAATAAACATTAAAATATTAATAATTAAAAGCGTGATGGAAAATATTTTTCTTTTTCCTCAATACCGGGATAATGGGGCCAAGCACCTTCCTTTTAGAGTGCTTTTTACAGATAGTAAAATCTATGGTAGCAAGAATGTCATCTCTGGCTGATCTCAGTATTTAGCCAGTATAAAGGTAAACATCTAGATCTTTGCCCATTTTGCATTAATTGCTTTTCCAAGCACTTTTGGAAGCACTTTTCAAGGGTAGTCAGCCCAGTATGGCACATTGTAGAAATCAAGATAGGTTGTAATGAAGCATGAATAACAGTCACTAAGTCTGGAAAGTTCAGGGAGGATCATGGCTGAGACAGTAATCATAACTGCAAACATGCTGTTCACCATGTCTACCATTTGCAAATCCAGGAACAGCTGGAGATGAAGACACACTTCAAAGTTGCAAACCTGCTCCTTACGAGGAAATGTATCATCATCAACAGCATGTTTCCTTCAGTCCCAGAATCCATTTTTCCCTATTATGAACAGCATCTTCATTTTGTCTGGATTTAATTCTAACTCATTCTGTCTCATCTAGACCATTACTAAGATTAGACAATGTTCAAAGACATTGACTGCTTCCATGGGATTAGAAGATAAGAGCTCTGAGCGGCCTCCCTCAATGATTTCAGGTAGAGGTTGAAAAAGACAAGCTAGACCCTGAGTAACCTCATACAGATAATCCTCGAGTTATGGCCATAATTGAACCTAAAAATGTATGTTGCTAAGTGAAACATTTGTTAAGTGAGTTTGCCCCATTTTGCTAATTTTCTTGTCACAGTTGTTAAGTGAATCATTGCATTTGTCAAATGAGTAAAGTGGTTGTTAAGTGAATCTGGCTTCGTCATTGACTTTGCTTTTCAGAAGGTCATAAAAAGTGATCACATGACCCCAGGATAGTGCAACCATCATAAATACGAACTGGTTGCCAAGCATCTGAATTTTGATCATGTGACCGCGGGGATGCTACAACGGTCGTAAGGATGAAAAATGGTTATAAGTAACTTTCTTCAGTGCTGTTGTAACTTCAAATGGTCACCAAACAAACTGTTGTAAGTCGAGGACTATCTGCATAACAATTTCATGAGAATCAAACGGGAGTAACCCAGCATTGTTTTTTGATTAATGTACAACCTGATAGAAAAGATTAGACCCTACTGCAAAACAGTGCCCCAAAGCCTAATTACATTAACTGGTCCAAAAGGATATAATCGTCATTGGTACCCAACAATACCTAAGAAAACTAGCAGTGCTACACTATGGTTTCCAGCATAGGCCTTCCCTTAAGGTGATCAAAGCAATCTCAGCACCACATTCTATATATGATCCCAAGAAGTGGGTCCAAAATATCTGCCTCGTTGAGATGCACCTGGAATAGTGCTGGTTTCTCAGTTGCCTTTCCCAAGAATGGGATATTAGAAACTGGGTTATAATTGGAGGGGTCTTCCAAGTCAAGAAGGACTTCTTAAGTAAGCTTTATAAAGGCATCCTTAAGATAGACAGGAATGCATCCTGGGCTCTAAGAAATACTAGGCACTTCCATTCACCTTGATCCTAGCTATAGCTTAGCTAATTTAATCACAGTGGCAAGTGCTGAGTACACAAACAGTGGTTCTCATTTCTACAAGGCCTGTTCAAATCCTTGAGATTTACAAAAGAATCAATACGAACTGACAAGCAATTATCAAGGTTAACTCCCTATGACCTGTGTCAATATTGGAGTCCAAATCAAGGCAAATCAGGTTGACTTTATTTATAAAGAATGATGAAAACTTCTCACAAAAAACTTTCGGTATCTTCATCTCCACATCTGTCCCTGTGTCAGGTAGTGCTCCATTCAAAATCCAAGAAAGAAATACTTAGACTCCATGAATTAGAGAAAAGATATCTTTTACTGGAAATCAAGTGGTAGCAACAAAAGAATTCTGAATCTGAGAGAATGAGCGCGAAAATCACATATACAAAGTGATGGTAACGTTCCCACCCACAATAGTTCAAGCAGGCTACCCAATTAAAAGTTGTGGATAACGTCATGTGGGCATCTCCAGGTGGTGATGAGGCCTCTGTCCGTTGACCTTGGCATATTTTGATAAAGAGCTGCGGCTGCGCATAGCATAAGACAGAAATCAAAGCAAGAAACCCCCCAACTGATATACTTCATCTTAACAAAACCTCCAGCTCACTTCCCATAATCAAGTCCCCCCTCCTCCCCCCGTTACTTATGACAGCCAAAAGATGCAAAGCAAAAGAGGGAAATCTTGAAGGCTGACACCCTGTCTCACTTCAGTTCATACCACCTTCTTGCCCTGCAGCTCTGGCCTGCTACAGCAGACTATTCTTGTGCACAAGGCTGGAGAGATTAATTTCCCTCCTCTCACAACTAGGTTTTGGTAATATATGTTAGGCTGGTGCTTTCATAAAAGAACTAAAAGCTAGATAATATCTGCAATTGGTCCCCCATCACTGACATCTCAACTTCCTTAGATATTTATTTTATTATTTATTTATTTGAATTTATATTGCCACCTATTTGTGACTCAAGGAGGCTTACAGAATATAAAACCACGTTTAAAACAATAAAATCTAACAAAAAGAATCAAATAAATTAATATAGTACAATATAACAAAATCACCCACCAACTCCCACCCACCCCCGCCCCGGTGACAGCAGATCACACGAGCCATTTAATGGGCTCCATCCCACTATGGGTTCCCCATGCCCGCTGCAGAATCAGCTCTTGAGTGCCTTCTGGAAGAGTATTAGAAAGGGGCCCATTCTAATCTTTGGGGAAATGATGTTCCAGAGAGAGGGAGTCACCACGGAGAAGGCCCTTCTTCTAGGTCCCACCAGGTGCATCTCCCTCAGGGATGGGACCCACAACATTCCCTGTCTCCCCACTCTGATGGGTAGGGTAGATGTGACTGGCAAGAGAAGGTCTCTCAGATAACCTGATATTTATGTATGCGTGCACACACACACACACACACACACACATACACATATAGATATTCATCTGTTATGGTCAGGTTGCAATTGTGATTATGCCAGAATATGAGGGCATGAAAATACTAGTGTGGATGCCCCCAGAACAGCTATTATATACTAGGTTGGGTTGTTTGTCCTTCAAATAAGGATTAATATTGAGATAAATATTCTGGTTCTCACTAGCTTTCCAAAATTTCAGGCAGATATCCAGGGCAGCATCTACATTTTGACACACATCCTCTTTCCCCTCTCTGCCCCCACTCCCATATCCACTGAGTATATCAAGGACTGAAGCTGGAACTTTCTACATGGGAGGCATTTGAGCTACACTTCACAAGGTTCTTGCAACATATCATATGGCTGGAATTATTCCTTGGAATGTAATGCCTAGTTGTGATTTACTGTCTGAAAACTTGTTTTGTTTTTCTGGTAGAACTGAGAACAACACGTAGATCTGTGTGCCAGATGTACACACACTAAGCAAGTGATCAAACAAAATTAACAGTTTAATCCAATTTAAGTCTCTTTTTCTTTCTGCTTTTCATTTCCCCTGAGCAATAGAGACCATGTATCAGCTTAATCGAAAAGTTCTGCCATTTCTATTAACAAATACATAGAGCTTGATCTTTCATTGTCCTGCCTCAAAACAACAGAGACCTAAAATCCCCCTGAAGACTTGGAGAACAATTTGGAATTGCACATTAGATGTGTACTGTAGCACTGGTCTGTTCGTTTTATATCAATATATCTTACAAATGGAACAGCAAAAGCTGAAATATGATTCTTAACATTAACGAAGTCATAGAAAAGACATAATATTGCAAGGACATCGGTGAATTATGTGATGGTGGATTTGCTTTAGCTGTACAATTGCTTTAGCATTGATAAATTAAGTCATAAACAAAGGCTTCAATCATGTACCTACCTGGGAGTAAATCCAAATGAACTCAATCACTCTTATTTCTGAGCAGACACATTCTGGAAGGCTCACCCTTTATGTTAGACAAACACCTAGAGGCCCAATGTCATTAGTCAATATGTGGAAGCAGAGAATGAATTGTTGTATTTTAAAAACACAAACTTCAGTCCCTAAATATAAGCTTATGGATATATACTTGCAACAGTGGGAGATCCATTAGTGTAACTAATTGTTTTAATTATGTTCATAATCAGAACATTGACTACTTTAAGCTGCCACTGTCTATTTCAGCAGGAGACAGAACTGAATTAGAACTGAATTGGGTTTGATCCATGAACATTACAGTATGTAGGAATATGTTTGGACAATTCAAATAAGCCTTGAAAATATCAACAATAATACATGAATCATGCTAACACCATGCAAAACATGTCACGTCTGATGCAAGTATGCAAGTCCCCTCATTTATATGTTAACATCATGACTAACAGATCCTCATTTCCCCTCCCTTGCCTCCCTTGCCTGTTGTGCTCTGCAATTGAGTATAATAGCTCACCAGATTAGGCAGTAGCACAGATTGGCAAAATGAAATGTTTACAAAACAGGGGAAATTGTGGATCATTTTCAAACCAATCCTGTGCTAAGAACCAGCAACCATACAAGGAAGAACCACAAGACTGCCTCTGCTCTGCCATCCATTCTCCTGAGCTACATGATAAACGCTATGGGTTGATAGCAGCCCCCCCATTGGGTCATGGACCATTGCTCTAATGCTTCCCCTGCATGCCAGTCCAACTCACCTTTTACATTTTATCTGGACAAGTAGATGCATTTTCTAATAAAGTAATGGTCAACAACCATCCATCATTTTTTTGTTGTTGTTTAAGATGCCACAATTATTCCTTATTTCTTTTTTTTTTTAAAAAGAGGAAAAAAAACATCCTGAAGGGTCCAAGAGGTTGGCAGGCACATAGGGAAGTATCTGGGCATATTAACACTTCTGAGAATGATGATTCTGTGATGTTGGGAACATTCACAACAGTTAATGGAACTGTCACTTGCAGACCCCAGTGTGCAAATACTGCAAAATTGAAATTGCATTACTTAAAACAAATTCAAATTATGGAGAGGATGGCTCTCTAAAAATGTAAGGAGATCAGCAAATGCCATGTAAATAAAGCAAATGAAATAGGGGGGGGGGTGTTTTTGTGTGTGTATGTGTGTGTGTTTGGGGGCAAATCTTGCTGTACTATATTCCACAGAAATTTTCTAGCTGACACTGCAGTTGTATCTGCTAGCAGCTTTTCCTGAATTCATTGAGAAACCTGTTTCTTTCTTCACTGCACTTCACAATACCACAAGACTAATGACTTCTGCATCTGGGAAATGTGTTGACATTCTCCATAGGCCCCAAATAAATATTTAATATCCTTCAGCTGGATGTGCAAATGCAAAAAGAAATTGCTTTCTTCCTTCCCTTTTCTTGAGCAGCAGCAGGGTGTTCAGCATGGCCTTTTCAAGGTCAGCTCCTTTCAAAGGAGAGCATAAACTGGAGTCTTAGTGTGTCTTTGTGGGGGAAATAAGAGCTACTTATCACTGTCATGGAGAGGATGGGAACACAGGAAGCAACAGCCCACCCACAGCAAAAAGCATGCTGCAAGCAAACTCAGCAAAGAACATAGCCTTTATGCAGTTTACAGCAGGAGATTTCCAGGTCACCCCTGTAACGTAGGATGAGAACTTCTGACATTTACTGACAAGACACACAGGATAGAGTGGGATGAGAATTCACAATGGTTGGGGCCATGTCACACTTGGGTAGAGCCAGAATTTCTCCCTAACCTTTCTCTCAGCCGTTCGAGATATACAAGATCAGAAAATCGGGAGTCTTGGCAAGCATTTTTAAGTTTAGGGAGTTAAAACTAATTCTGAAAGCCTATCAAAGCCCCAATCTATTTCAACAAGTATAACTCAGGCGAGGGGGGGGGTTGTTTTGTTTCTTTCTCATGCTTTCTGCTTTGCCAAGATGGAGATGCCTTTTCTGTAATGGTTCCACATTCTACTGACATTCTATTACAGCTTTTGGAGTGAATTCTGGAGGGCACGCTCTGTTTTCTAACCCTCATAAAAAATTTATATTACAGTTCTGTATTTTCTGCTTCCCAATGGTAAAAACTATGTCCCTAATTGTCAGCAACTATATTCAGACATGGCTCAAAGGGTATGAATGCATGCGACTTTAAGATTGGCTCACCAAAGCTCCTCCAAATGTTGATTTCTCTTTTGGCTGTAAGAGAAGCATGTTAGCAATGTTTCATTTAACCTTAATGTTAACTGTATTTCAGTGATAGGTTGTCCTCATCGACCACAATTGGGACCAGAATTTCTATTGCTGTGCAAGACGGTGATTAAGTTAATCATGCCTAAATTTTGCCACAGTTGTTAAGCAAATCTTGGCATTTATTAAGTGAATCATGCTGCCGTTAAGCGAATCTGGCTTTGCCTGTTGACTTTGCGTGTTGGAAGCCAGCTAGCAAATGATGCAAATGATGATCACTTGTCTCTGGGGTCCCGCAACTGTTAGAAATACATTGCAGCTTGGCTATCATCTAATCAGATGTCAATGCCAGAAGGGGCATTACAAAACTTGGGGTTAGGCAAAGGATGACTCAAGTGAAAACCCAGCTAAAATCCAACCACGACTACTGAATGGCAAACAAAATCTCACCAATAACATTAGTGGGTCCCATTCAGAACCACCCCAAATTATTTTGCTACCAGAAAAGGAGTGGGAAATCCATCCCTACTTTTAAAACAAGATACATATTGTTTAAAGTTGCTCACCACTAGAATAGCAATGTATTCAACTTAAGACAGTCCAAACTTTCTCTATGAAGAGCTTTCCCATCTATGTTCGGTATAAAGATTCACTCAATTAAGACACAAGAAATTCAAGGATTAGAAAGGTGGTAAGAGTTTTCTTCCCCCCAAACTTAACACTAAAGGTTAGGGTGAGGGTTCATTCTCCAAGCTTGTGGACTGGTTTCCAAACATTTTGTTAACAGGCTAGGTAACATCTTCAGCAGAGTTTAGGGGATGTTTAGTTTAGTTTAGTTAGATTCAAGGTATTAGTGACAACATATAAAGTCCTACATGGCTTGGGTCCGGGGTACTTGCAGGAGCGTCTCCTGCCAGCATCATACTCCGATTGCCCGGTACGGTCCCACTGGCAGGGCCTCCTTGGGGTACGGTCGGCCAGACATTGTCAGCTGGCGGTGCCCAGGGGTAGGGCCTTCTCTGTGGGAGCACCCACCCTGTGGAACCAGCTCCCCTTGGGTCTTGGCCCCTGATCTCGCTCCTTCCGCCAGGACCTGAAGACCTGGCTATTTCAGCAGGCCGGCCTGAACTGAACCAAGGCAGGCGGGCGGTTAAAGTAATTTTAATTGGTTTTAGTGTATTATTGGGCTTGTACTGTTTAATTATTTTTTAAGTAGATTATTGTATTGTGCTTTTATATTGTGAGCCGCCCTGAGTCCTTAGGGAGAGAGGGCGGCATACAAGTCTAATAAATTATTATTATTGTTATTATTATTATTATTATTAGTTTAGTTTATTGTTATTGCACCTCGTACAACGAAATCAAACACCAACTTCAGTGCATATCATGACCATGAAAATAAACACAAACACACATCCTTCACACTCCACACATTGAATTGAAAAACCCAGACACTGCACCAACACTGCACTATACTATGTCAGTGTTCCTCTATTTATAAGGGCTTTAGGTGTGGTTGTGTCAAGTGAAGTCTTGTGATGGGTCAGCTGTGAGTCATCAGCGGGAGGTGAACTGCTGGTGGGAAGGATTGCATGGAACAATACTGATCCTCCACCAACCCATGCAACCCCTCCTACCAGCACCTCCCAATGACCATCAGTTCCTCACAGCTTCTTCTTTCCCCTGATTTTGAGGAGCGGGGGAGAGAAAATCTGAACTGAGACATTTAGGCAGAGGTCTATTACATAGGCAACTACCGGCCCCCAAGATGTTGCACAGGTGCAGTGAAAGGTGCAAATCAATACTCTTCAGAAGCTTAGGGCCAAGTGATGAACAAGGTCTCTCTTGGAATGGTTAGAACAGGTATTTAATTTCTATGAAAGCATAAGACTAGTTAAAGTAAAGGGAAATCTACAAAGCAAAGTAGAAGAAGGTTATGCCCTTCAAATGGAAAATAAATACTTACTGGTCTATATTACCACAGAGTACTTACATATAGGAAGGTGTCACGATTCTTGTCATTGTTTTATTAGACAAATACAACCATACTTGATGTATGGCTCCCTCTTCCTGATGCTTCTCTTAACAAAACACCATATAGGATGTATTTGAAAGTTTCATAGCAGTTTTCCAAATAAAAGATCTTAGGAAAGGTTGTTAGAATTAAGAAAAGGTTTACAACAGCCAAACTTTAAAGGAACATTTTTATTTGAAGTTTAGATTTAAAGGTAATGTGACATACTGTGACTTGATATTTCAAACAAGTTTGCTTTAATTCCTGTTTTTTCCTGCAGGAACAGTTAATATTGCCCCTTACCTTGTAAAACAAATGAACTGTTCAAAACATTTGTATTCTGCACACAGACAGACACCATGCCTTCTGACTGTCTCCAGATTCAAACAGCACATTTCAGCAGAGGGATTGCTTGCAGGAAATACTGTAAAAGAAAAATAAACGGGGGAACTCATGTGATTCTTAACAGAATATTACTGCCAAAATTTGGTCACTTACCAAAACAACCCATATGAAATAGTTGAGAAACAGTTCTTACTGTCAATACATCCCTATTAAATCTCTTACATTTGTCTAATTCCACTTTATTCTGGAACAGCTAATGGGCTATTACAAATTTTTTAAAAAATAACCCTACATTGCTCCATTCAGGCCACAAGGTGGCTTCCTACCTCCATATTTAGCCCATATTGAAATCAGTTTTCTCACCACAGAGGGAAGGGAAAGTGGATGGAGAACCAGCCTGCCCAATATTCACATTTTTTTCCTTTTAAGGGAAGAGTCTGTTCCAGAAATTCCAAGGCCCACAAAAGCAGTGACTGAACGGCCATCTTCAATTTCATAGAGGTATGCCTAATCCAGGTCAACAGCACCCTCTACTGTCCAGACCTCAATAGGTTTCTTCCAGTGTTTTAAACAAGGCCTGTTCCAGCGTTGTTTGAATTGGCTCTTTCAATTCTGTGCATAATCCAAACAAAAACTAGATGGCATCAGATATACAAAACAGTGTATGGATTTTTTTCAGGCAAGATGTAAAATATTTATTTACAGTATTTAAATTTATTGGCTGCTTAACTCCTGTATTAGACCAACTACAAATGCTTGCTTTCAAATGTCATGATTAAATAAATAAATAAATAAAATAAAATTAATTCCACGTTAGCCTATTCCAATATACATCTGGAAAAGTTGCAAAACAAAAGAATGCAAAGAAAAAATAAAGGGCCTAGAGCAACTCCTTACAAAGAAAATTGTAAACATTGGGAGTGTTTTTAGCTTAGAATGTAGATAGTCCTCAACTTATGACCACAAGTGAGACTGGAACTTCTGTGGCTACGCAAAGCAGCCATTAAGTGAATCATGGCCAAATTTATTATCTTTTTTGCTGTAGTCACTAAGAAAATCATGCGGTCGTTAACTGAATTTAGGTTTCTCCATTTTGGGGAGACTTTACTTGTTGGAAGCCAGAAGGGAAGGTTGCAGATTGGGATCTCATGACCCTGGGAGGCTACAACCCTCGTAAATACACGCCAATTGCCAAGCAATTCTGAATTCTGATCATTTCACTGTGGGGATGCTGCAGTGTGATAAGTGTCAGGACCAGTCATAAATGCAAGGATCTGAGCTTTTTCAGCACCATCATAACCTATCTGTAAAGATAAGGTGAAATATGATAAGGGAAGATTGAGAATAACATTAATGGAGGGAAAAGGAATAAAAAATGCACCATTTGGAGAATGTAGAGTTGTAGGATTTGTTTGTTTCTTTCTTTGTGTGTGTGGAGTTTCTCCACTCAAGCTCTTTCACAATCTTATCCAAGCTGTTTCTTTTCCCTCCACTAATGTTATTCTCAATCTTCCCTTATCATATTTAATTTGACACCCAGGGCATGTGGAAATTTTCAATCTCTGATCCCTGAAAGAGGCAGATTTAATTTTTTTAATCTATCTATCCATCCATCCATCCATCTATTTATTTATCTATATTTACCTACCTACCTAGCTAGCTATCTAGCTATCAATCTATCAATCTAGCTAGCTAGCTATATACCAATATATCAAAGTTGTATTCAGTCCATTGGCAACTCTTTGCTTTACATTAACTATTCATCCTCCATTCTAAAAGATATCACATACATATACAGTATATAGTTCAAGCCACAGATGCAATAATATGTGTGCCCAAACCACACACTGCACATTCTGCAGAGCAAAAAAAAAAAGATAGGCAGAGTTGATATTTTATGTTTTGTCCTTGAGAAAAGATCAATGGTTCTTATTCTGGGGCATTCTGGGGCAGGATGGCAGGGAAGCATCAAAATCCAAGCACTGTCACTTCTGTACATGCTGTGGGCTTCATGACAACATGCCTGCCAGATATTTAACCATTACACCCGTGCCTTTTAAAGACCACTAACCATAGAGAGTAGATTCGTGCATTGCACTGAACTAGTTTGAGGTTGGTTTAGCATGTGGTATGGCTTACATACCATGGCAAACATGGTTTAGCATGTGATATGAATTTCACCAGTTATGAATTATTCAATAAACTGTGATCACAAAACATAGTTTCAGTGATATGAAAGGCAAGCCATGGATGATAATAGATGGCTGCGTTTAGCTCTGTGCAATGGAAAATCTAAGCCATTCTTCAGCTAGGAAATGCAATAAAGTTTGTCTCAACTGATTTTATATGTGGTACTTCAACTGCAAATATTATCCAGCTTTTTTTGATGTACTGAACAATATTTGTCTCCACTCCAAGGCTTGTTGGACAAGGTAATAGACCAGGGACTACAATCTAGTGTTTTCAAAGTTGGGAAGAACAGCTATTTTCTTCTTTCCTAAAGAGAAAATGAAATCTGATACCAATACCATTTGAAGGTGACTGTTTTCAGTTCACAGATTCATTCAAACTGCAAACATCATGGCTTATGAATCTCTAGCTTAATTTCTTAAGGCAGCTTGCCTGATAAACATTTCTTGAGAATTCAGAAGCTTGCTTCTTATATTATTTAGATGGACCTTAATAAAATTTCACTGAGCTGTAGAATTTGGATTCCGCTCTCCCTACTTTGCACTTGAGCCTGGAACCCCAGCCAGCAATGCTGGCTGGGGAATTCTGGGAGATGAAGTCCTCCAGGCTTCAAGTGCCCAAGATTGGAGACCCCTGATCTAGACAGTATAATGGTTTCTTTGTTGCTGTTGTTTTAACAATATCATAGCTAAAAATCTACCACCGGCCATTACTTAATTCTATATACCTTAACAGCTGCCATTAAATGAAACAGATGGACCAGTCTTACCTGCCCTGATGCCTTCCACATCAGGAAGGCACCAGATTTGGGTAGGCTATTGTAATCTTGAGTTGTATGAACAGCTGGCTTCAGGGAAGTGCATGATACCTAGCAGCATCATGGATCACACTAGAGCCCATGCGGTTTAATCCAGAGAATATATTGAAAAACTGGAATCATTTCATCATGCTTTTATTTTTCTATCAAGCATCATGGCCAGAAATGCACACACATATTCTCCAGTGTGGGTGATGGTTTGCCACTTGCTGTTATTCATTTACTCTATAACAGGCAATCCTGCACAGGCTTCAAGTAACTGAATATGTTAATAAATTGTTAATAACAGGCAATCCTGCACAGGCTTCAAGTAACTGAGTATGTTAATAAATTGACCAGAGCTCTTTGTTTTGAAATACCTAGCTACTGTATATTTACTGCAGATCTGCACCTCTACCTTACTATTCAGGGTGGCCAGTTAGAGATGGGGGAAGGAAGAAGTAGAGAGGGAACGGAGCTCTAATATTTTCATGTGTGGGCGCTTATACCAGAATTTTTTCTCTCTTACCACTGAAGTTTGAAGAATTCTTTGCAAGGCACATGTTGGTCTTGCTGAAAACTAAGAAAGCAATAGTTTGCACCCTGCTCAAACCTTCCTCATGTAGCATTTTCAGATGGCAAGACTTTCTAACACCTACTAACTCTCAAATCATAATTCAAATGCAGCTGGGATTGGCAGTTCTCTATTTCCATCTAATGGGAATGGGCATGTTTATATATCTGTAAATTTACAGAGCACACGGAGAACCAACAGTTAATTGGCATTTGCTTTTCTGGTCTAGTAATTGAGCACTGAGAACTATCAGCCAGTCAGGGCTCGGTTGGCAGCTAGGACTGAATGCCTCCTTACATTCACTTAGTTTTATGCCAAAACAAACATTTCATCCCTTGTATTAAAAAGCAAAAGAGCATGATTAAAATTGCTAGCAAGTCTGGTTGCTATTGTGTTTTCTCCTTAGGCTGACATGTCAATAATTCTAGGTTTAGTACCTTTGCTAGCAGTGAGGTCACCTCACTCAGCAGGATCTCATGGGGCTATAAAGTGGAGCAACAGCAATATCCCCCCCCACACACACACACACATACCTCTCAATTCACATCACTGATAAGGTAGATTGATAGAAGAATATGGTGGCTTCTGCAATGGAATCCTATTTAACAATAAACTACCTGGGGAAAAAAGCAGTTTCAAACTCTGTATTGTTTTCAAATACACAGCAAGAGGATGCATGCATGGTCACTGGAGGTCAAGCTTACTTAACAAAAAGCAGGAAATACAGAAATGCTGGGAGGATTAAATATAAGGACAAACATCTGGTCAGAACATCATTTCAGGGACAATCCCTTGAATTAAACTGCATATTTGCTCCGAAGAGCCAATAGGCATGGATTCTAGATGGAATCCAACAAGACTTTTTTATGTTCAATAGCAAGCTGAATTGCTACATGGCCTTATATAATAAAATATTTCCATAACTATCTCATGATTACCTGCAAGCAAGATCCTAAGGACATTAAACTCAGAAGTAAATTCCATTCTATTATTGGGTTTCACCCTGACGAAATAATGTTTAGGGCAGCATTTCCCCATATAGCTTTGTTTTATGCAATAAAACCAATTCTGTTCTTTCACTATTGTTCTTTCAGCTACACTAGACTGGATGATAAGACCAGAAAATTCCCACAGAGAAAGAAGTAGAGATCACTTTTTATTATGTGGAAGATTTTTCCTAATATTGGCTCCTTAGCTTATTTCATTATTTTTGTATTTGCAGAGAGAAAGGGGGAGGGGGGAGAGAGTGATAGATTGTGGAAAGAAGAAAACAATTGAATATCCATATTTAGGCAATTACTGTTATTAGGCCAATTCATATTTCACCATATAGAGGCAGATACAGTTTGTTTGATAAATAAAAATTTGTCTAGTTTCTGTCTTTGTCTTTTAGCAACAAAAAATCTATGCCTTTTACCTATGAATAGAGACACTTCTGCACACCAGATTGATTATATATTTTTAAAGGGAGGGAGTTAGTGAACAAACATATGTTTGTTTTTTGATCCAGCAGCAGTTGGAAGATTGCAACCTGATATTGTCACAGCACCAAGTTGGTGCAAATTTGATTGCCCTTGATATCATTTTATATTCCTTCTTAAAATTATCATGTGCAACTCATGGCTTCACAATCAAGTCTTTCCTTCCTTCTTTTTCCCCTCAAATTTTTGTGTTTGGTTAATAAATACAGAGCCACAATGTAGAGGTTTTTTGGCTCTAATTTTAAACATTGGGCAAGCACCACAATTGTATTTGTAGCCCATTACATAATCCTAACCAATAGTACTTTATTCAAGAAACCATGGTTAAACAAACTTGGCTTGGTACAAAATGGAAACCAGTATCCCATCTGGAATACAGAGCAAGAACTTTCTTCCAGATTTCATCAGGTGCAAAGCAAGATACAAGTGGAGCACATATAGAAAGGGAGAGTTTACCACATATTCCAAAAATATCAAGGTACATCCAATTTTTGTATTTCTGTACTTGAACTTTAATGCAAAAAATAATCCATTTTTTTTTAAATACAAAGAGGAGAAAAGTTTCTAACGAAAGGAATGTGCAGTTACCAAAAATATTTACTGAAAAATAAGACTTGACTTCAAAAATATTGATGTTTCAAAGAAAAGGGGGGGTGGGAATAAAATAAAAGTAATACTTGGTTTTAATTAATTAGAATTGTAAAAGCAAAAAATGTATGTCAGAAAGCATAGATGCATGCCATCTAGCTGCATGAAAGTAGGAATCTATGGACTGGAGATTGTTGCTGCAATCAATAGTAATAGCACTTAGACTTATATACTGCTTTACAGTGCTTTACAGCCATCTCTAAGCGGTTTACAAAGTCAGCATATTGCCCCCAACAATTTGGATCCTCATTTTACCCACCTTGGAAGGATGGAAGGCTGAGTCAACCTTCAGCCTGGTGAGATTCAAACTGCCAAATTGCAGGCAGCCAGCAGGCAACAGAAGTAGTCTGCAGTACTGCATTCTAACCACTGCGACACAGAAGTTTCTTTAATCAGGTTGACCCATCCAACTCCTTCATGGATGCCGCTGATGTGTTAGTTGGCAACATAAACATACATTAATGTCTATATGCACGTGATGCTTTACAGCCACAGTTTGGAAGGGCAATTACCGGAACCCTGACACTCGACTTATGACCACAATTGAGCACAAAACTTATGTTGTTAAGTGAGACATTTGTTAAGTGAGTTTTGCCCCATGTTACGACTTGTCTTGCCACAGCTGTGAAGTGAATCACTGCAATTGATAAGTTAGTAACCCGGTTGTTAAGTGAATCTGGCTTCCACATTGACTCTGCTTGTCAGAAGGTCTCAAAAGGTACCACACAACCACGGGGTGCTGCAATGGTCATAAGTATGAGCTAATTGCCAAGCTTCTGAATTTTGATCATGTGACCATGAAGACACTGCAAAGATCATATCTGTGAAAAACAGTCCTAAGTCACTTTTTTCAGTGTGCTGTAGTAACTTAGAACAGTCACTAAATGAACTGATGTAAGTCGAGGGCTACCTGTGTTGTTACCTGAAAACCAGATAATTTGCTATGAATACACAGTTAGGATGTAAAGAGGAGCATGAATCTGAAAAGTACTGTATTGAAGATCAAAGTAATTTGAAAGGGGAAATTGATGAAACTGCATATTATACATAAATGGCAAAAAGCATGTAGATGAATTTATGTACTCTGGTAGAATATTTACTAAACATTGGAAAATGGATGGAGAAGTGTAAAGGTATGCAAATGTTGATGGAAAGGTAGTGAACTGAACGTGGTCTGTTGTGAGGAATGAATATTTATTGGAAGTGGTAAAAATGTCTGTTTATAAGAGGGTGCTCTTACCTGCATTGTTATATGGAAGTGAAATTAGCATATGACAGGAAAAAAGTAAAAATAAGTTGAATGCAATGGGACTGTATTCCTTAAGCAATGCAGTGTGTGAGAAAAAGAAGAAATGGGATCAAGAATGAAGGTAGACTGAATTACAAAATGAGGTGACCCATGCAGCAGAGTGGTATGTTGAAGATGCTAGATCATATAAAATTGAATTGCCAAACACATGAAGAAAAGGGGAATGGGTTGAGAGAAAGGGAAAGACAGAAAAAAATCATGGTTGGATGGAGTTGAAAAGATACTCAAAGAGAATCAACAAAAGGCAATTTATAAAGTCTTACATAGAAGTGCATTATTGTAGGCTCGAATCCCACCAGGCTCAAGGTTGACTCAAGCTTCCATCCTCTCAGGGTAGGTAAACTGAGGACCCAAGATTGTTGGGGGCAATAAGCTGACTTTGTAAAAATGCCGCTTAGTGATAAGCAGGCATATACAATGAAATGAAGGCTATTGCTGAGCACACTGGGTTGTGTCCAAAATTGTGCCTGAGTCTCTGGAGAAGGGCGGCATATAAATATGAATTTAAAAAAAAAAGTGGTGGAAGCAAAAAAGGTTTGCAAGTACCAAATGATATTGAGAAGTACAGTGAATGATGCTGGTATCAACTAATTTTAGCTTATTTCATTTTTTACGCTCTTAATTTCTTTGATTTAATATTTTTTATTCTTGTTCTACTTTTTCCATAATATTCCTTATCCTAAAACAACATACACAGAACCCTTGTTTAGCAAATACAGTTGGGACTGGCTACTAGGTTCTTAAGTGAAGCCATTGCTAGGGGAAACTACAACTATGCTTTTCATCTTACTTCATCTTTCCTTTGATTTACCAGACCTACAAAGGTCATAAATGCAAGGATTGATCACAAAGTTACTTTTTCATCTCCATTGTACCTGCAGACAGACATCAAAAGAGATAGCTGCTAAATGAGGATTACCTGTAGTATGTTGGCTACATATGCCTGTTTAAAATCAGCGCCTTCTGCAGGTAAAACAGGTGCCTCTATCCTTAGACTGCAGCCCCTTCCTGAAATTCTTGGAATAGTGGAAAAATCCAAGAATCCATTATTAAGATAATTATAAAGAACATCAAAGAAGGTGAATACATTCTCAGGTTTTTAGTTTCAATCGCTTATTACTCCTTATTCCTTTTCTGCAGGCTGCATAATGTTGCCATAAGGGAATAGACAGAATGATAGGTAGGTAAGTACAATTATAATTTTATGAGGCTAGCTTATTAGAGGTTTGGATTGGTTATGTTTATTTTTAAAAGAAAATAGAGGTGCCATGTTTTACAAGACCCAATTTTACAGCTTAAATTATCAAGAGAGAAACTGCAAGAGAAGATTATGCCGAGAAAAGAATTTTGCAGCCAGATTTGGCGATGCAGTTCAGGGGAATTGTAAAGGCTGCAAAAATAGAGTTGGAAACTGCATGTGGCCTGTGGCTGGTGGTTACCCACACCCTAGCTTAAGGCAATATGCCTTTACCGTTGAGCAAAGGAGAATTTTTTTCTGCACAGTACTAATGATATTTCAGGCAGACTCAGAGTACCCATTGTTCACTTAATAGCATTTCTCCTTTGCAACTTTCATGATTGCATTCTTAACTCTCTGCGAGACTTTTTCTCTCAGTGTCCCAAGTCAAAAGTATTTCTCCAAATTTCTCGATCACAGGCCATCCCACAGATACCAACAGCCGCAAAGGACAGAGACACCAGACTTGAAATTCTAGACCTAGAAAACCTAGAACTACGCTGCCTTCAGTCTGATCTAAGTATAGTATATAAAATCATACATTGCAATGTCCTTCCGGTCAATGAATACTTCAGCTTCAACCATAACAATACAAGAGCACACAATAGATACAAACTCAAGGTTAACCGCACCAAACTTGATTGCAGGAAATATGACTTCAGCAACAGAGTGGTCAATGTCTGGAGTACTCTACCTGACTCTCTGGTTTCTTCCCCAAACCGCAAAAACTTTAACCTTAGAATGTCTACTATTGACCTCACCCCTTTCCTAAGAGGTCTGTAGGGGGCGTGCATAAGCGCACCAAAGTGCCTACCATCCCTGTCCTATTGTTTCTTTTGTTTTTTTTTATATGTATTCATTTCATGTATTCACAACTATGTTTATCCTTATACTTATTATCTTGTAAGCGATTGACAAAATAAATAAATAAATAAAATAAAAAATAAATAAGATCACCTTCAAACCCAAGACAAATAAAGAAAAGCCATAGACAAAACTGCAAAGGCTTTGACAGTAAACATTTAGCTTTTTGTCACCAAGAAGTCCTTCATTCATACCTTGAGTTGAGTATGTTCCCCAGAGTTTGACCTTTAACATTAGCATGATCTACTTCAAGTCTCAAACTCAGACCCTGTCCCCATTTGTACCTAATTATGGCACATACTGATGTGCCCATATTCTTTTTCCCCCCTTCCTGCTAATGGTGCATGGTGGTGCTTTCCCCTTGTCCTCATCATGGTAAGTCATCTTTAATGGTAACTGGGTCAACAGCGTTTACCTCTCATGCTGCCACCACCCAAGGTCAGCCTTGAAATATGTAAAATATGTTTGGCTTTGAGCCTTTCCCCACTGCTCAGTTTAACTGCTATCTCCCCACCCTTCAGTTAACAGATTATATCTGTACAAAATTTATAGCCCTCATTGCTGATCCCTACCCTGTTGTCTCTGTTCTGATTGAATAGTGCTGTCCTAGTCATGCATGCATAGGGCATAATAAGTAAAGCAATTTATACAAAATTATTTGATTCTTTTGGCTTGGCTGCTTTCCCTCTTCAGCATACGACTAGCTGACAGAAAAAAAACATCCATCAATCACTGCACTGCGGTAGGAACAGACTAGATTTAGTAGGAACAGACTAGATTTAGTCACAGGATTCATCATCTTAGGCTCCTTCCCTTACCTCTCCTCCAAACAGCTCATTCCTTTCCAAATCAAATAGAATATTTAAAAAAAAAATGCTGGACAGAATCATGAAAAAAGGGTCCCAAATAGCATGTTTGCTTTCTTTCTTTACAATAGGCACTAAATGCTGTTCTGCATGCTGTTCAGGAATGAGATTTTATGGTTATTTCAGAACTATACAGAGCTATGGTGTTATATCATCTCAATATCACACTATTTCAGAGCGTTTTCTTTATGTTTCACATGCTGCTGTGAACTAGCACTTTAGGGAGACCATAGCCGAATGACAGCAGATGAGATCGACGGGGACCCAAAACCAATAAGCACCTCTCTGATTCCACACTTCTCACTTCACCTGAGTCACCCTTCCCTGGCTTCCACGTGGGTGAAATGCAAGATATTTTATCCGGCTCGTAGTTGCTTTTGGATGCAGTCAGTTTAAGTGGGAATTCTATTTAGCATCTTTTCAGCTAAGGGTAATTTAAATAGGTCTCACTTGTGGACTGAGGATAAGATGAAGATGATGTTATGGGGACATATCAGAAAAGGAGGTGTTGTTCATACCAGGCTTAGGTACAAGTAGAAAAAAAACACTTCTCCATTTGGATGTATGTTGTGGAAGGGTCTGATGAGCAATATCTAAGATTTTTGAAGAGCACAAATTGTTCAGTTGTAACTTGATAGGTAGAAATGAGTCATAAGCTTACATTCAAGTTCTCTAGAAGCCATGAAAACAGTTTTCTTAGTCTAGCAACTCTAAGTATGATATACTCATGAATCAGTTGTCAAGCAGACTTTAGGAGTTGTAGTTCAGTGGAAAGTCTCTTCAGCAGATATTTATTTCTTTACCCCTCCCCCACACACACACACACACACACACACACACTTCCTAGAGTTTGGGGATCAGCTGTCTTTGACATGGCAATATTATAGGATAGCCTGGTTTGAAAGAGTTTTCCATTCTGATCTTTTCCATTCTCTAAAACAAAATAGCTCTGGAGGAGAATATACAGTAACAAAAGAGGGAAAAGGTACGTGGCTAACATGAGCCTGAAGAGACTAATAGGTATCAGGCTGATCTTATCCCACTATGAGCCATCCAACTTTGCCTCCAAACTAGTTTGTGGAAAAGCATACAGATTATACTCTCTGGGCTTCTGCCACTGAATGTATGAGTTTAAAAGGAAAAATACTAATACTCAGTGATGTAAGGCTGCCTCAAGAGTAGGTTAGATAAGATAGCATAATGGGGACAAGTTATGAAGGCTTATTCCATGCTTGGGTTCAAGGGGAGAAACGATCTCCAAATGCTACATTTATGACAGAGGAAAGGTTTTAAAAATCCAATTTTCAGAATCATATAATAGCTTCCCGGTACACGAAAATGAATTTTTGCTTATGACATTAGTATTTCCATAATAGGCATCCTTGGTTGTTTGCCTCCTACAATGATGACTCATTTTTGAAGTCATCTTTCTTTTCTTCATATACTGTTTTCATTTAACCTTCAATAGCCCGTCCTGTACTAATGTAAAACAAAGACAATGGATACTCTTTTGATTAAAGATCCACAAGGGAATATGCTCTACAAGATGTTATCACAGTTCAAGGCATGCCTCAATAGTAGTAGCATTTCAAAATTTTAAATAGTGCTGTGCAGTGCATAGGAACAAAGAAGTGTACTATTGGAAGATACCACAAAGGCCAACTAGCTGAACCCCAATTTTATTCTGTTTAACATGCAATGGACATTAAAAAGGACCAAGGCTTTGGTTGTGCAATCATGACCATCATCTTGTCTTGTTTTACCCCATGTCCACCTCTGCAGACACCCCTGCCTGACAGGTAGCCATGTGGTAAAGCATCTTCCATCATTCCCAAAGCAATTAATCCATTATTCATTCAAGATGCTTCTTTTAATGCTTAGTTCACATCTGCTTTCTTGTCATTCCCACCTATTGGTCCTGAATTTTAGAGCAGAAATTTTTGCGCCATCTTCTATAGAAATGTTTAGAATAATAGAATAGAATTCTTCATTGCCCATTGATTGGGCACACAAGGAATTTGTCTCCAGTGCATAAGCTCTCTGTATACATACAAGCAACAAGTGATAAATCGTAATTATAATCATAAATACATTAATCATAAGATACAACACTCAGTGATAGTCATAGGATACTAAATAAGCAATCAACACAAATCATACGAAGATACTAAATAAAACAATTAGGCCGTTTGACAGTGTTGTGGGAATTCGTTGTTTAGCAGTGATGGAACGGGGGAGGGGGGAACTGTCTTTGTGTTTAGTATGGTTTTTTTAATACCTCATCTCATCTTTCATAAAGCTGCTTAGTTCTTTTGACCATTTCCCTTGAAGGCTCGACATCCTATTCTGCACATGCCCTATCTTGTCACTATCCTTCATAAATCATGCTCATAATCTGGCAGCTTTGTTATTGATGCCGATTCTATAAGTATGCATGCTTGAAATAGAAACAATCTAAATAATATTAGTTTGAGATCTACAGTTGCTCATTTGCAAATCCTTCATCCTTTATTCTTCCTTGGTAGAATGCTGAGTCGCACATATGGCTGCTATGCTTCCTCTTGGTTAATTTGCTACAACTCCAAGCAATCACAGTTGCCTCCCACCCCCTCTATTCTGAGGATTGCTAAGTCACATAAACAGGAAATGCCTGGTCGTCTCCCTGCTTCGGAGTTAAACAAGTCCCTGTGTTATGTGTACAAGAGCGCCCCATGGGAGGGACTGCTGGATGACCCCTGCCCTTCCTGCATTTCCTGTGGCAGTTTAAAAGGCAGCCAGAGACAGATCCCTTTACACCAAGCAAAGGAGAAGAAAAGTTACAAACAAAATTTAAAAAAAAACATATTCCCCACACAAAAATAAGGGACAGTCTGAGATTGTGGTGTCTGAGATAAGACATATCTATTATGTTCCTTGGCACCAGGATGTTGTGGAGTTGAGGCCAATGTACAAGAAAATATATATATATATATCTCGAGATAAAGTTCAACTGGCCAATGAATCAGAAGAAAAGTGTTTGGTATATTTACAGATCAAGAAGGAAATGAGTCTATGGTCATGTCTAAAATCTAAACAGACCCCAAATAAGGTGTCATTAACCCTTATCATAAAAGGGAAAGTGGGAAGCTGAAGATTTTGTTGACTCTGTGACTCTACAATTTCCTCTGAGGACATTTGCTAGTTGATTTGTCTTGTTTGGAAAGAAACACTTTCCAGTGTGATGTGTTCTTGTCAAAAGTTTCAAGAGGGGTTACTCTTTTTTGGCAAAATCTTGCAGTGCCTTAAACATCAATGGATTTATTATTGTGGATCCTTACTCCATGTAATGACCTATTTGTTGGATAAAGCAGGCACTCCCACTAGCTCCAAGTTTTTCACCAGCAACAAAGGTTTAGATTCACACCATCTTATGAAAACTATCCAGTGCCCATAAAAGAAGGACTCATTTCCTCCCTGCATGTACTGGATGTACTGACTTCACTCCAATCACCTGCTTAAAACCCAATGTATTTTTTACTGCTGAAGTCTCCTGTATCCTATAAGAAAGGTGGGAGAGAAAAAGGAACATAATCTTTTGCAAACAAACAAAGCAATGAAAATGTAATAATTGGTTTCAAAGTAAGAAATGAATCAGCTACTTTTCTCAGAACCTGCTCAATGAACCAAGAAGTAAGTCTTTTTAGAACATGGAATAGAATACATTTCAGAACAATAGTGAAGGAAGGAACAATTACGAAAACAAAATATATTAGCTTGTATCTATTTATTGCCAGCCTGCACATCGCAGTAGGCTGGGAAGTTTGTTTAGTAGTACAAAAATGGGTGTTTAAGGAATAATCTCAGGACTTAGAACATAAAACAATAGCGTTGGAAAGGACCTTGGAAGTAATTTAGTCTAACTCCTGCCCGTGGCAGGAGATCCTATACATTCCAGACTTTCTTTGGGCTTGATGGGATAGAAACACATGATCATAGAAAGAATAACAGAATAACAAAACAGAATAATAGGATTGGAAGGGGCACCAGAGGTCCTCCAGTCAAATCCCACACATAAAAAGGAGACCCGATACCATTTCAGACAAATGGCTCTCCAATCTCTTCTTAAAAACTCCAGTGATGTCTCACTGGCAGGACATTTCTCCTTACCTCTAGGCTGGTTCTCTCCTTGATTGGTTTCCATCCATTGCTGCTTGTCCTGTTTTCAGTTACTTTGGAGAATAGGTTGACCCTGTCTTCTTTATAGAAGCCCCTCAAAGGTTGGAGGGCTGCTATGGTATCTTTCATTGATCCATTACTTTAGTCACTTTGTTAAAAAAAATGAAATAAGTTTTGTTTGGCATTACCTGTTTTTGACAAGCCCATGTTGAGTTCTGGTTATAATTTTGCTTGCTTCTAGGTATTCACAGATCTGTTGCTTGACTATCTTTTCCAGGATCTTCCCAGCTATTGATATCAGTCAAATACAGACTGATTGGTCTGTAGTTTCTTGGATCTATTTTTTGCCTTTTTTTGTAGATGTGGACGATGTCAGCTCTTTTCCAGTCTTCTGGTAGTTCCCAATGCTCCAGGATCTTTAAAAGATGTGGTTCCAAGATCCCGTCTGCCAACTCCTTCAGAAATCTGGATCTAATCCATCTGGTCTTGGTGATTTGAACTCATCTTGAGTGGACAGGTGTTGTCTTACATTTTCTTGCCTATTGTATTCTAGTCTTTTACAGTTCTGTTTTTTGTAGGTTGGGCAATTTTTCCCTTTTGCGTGAAGACTGATGCAAAGAATGAATTAAGCAGTTCTGCTTTCTCATTTCTTTGTCATCTTCTCCCATTAGTGAACCAACTGTTTCCTTGACTTTTTTCTTGTTTTTTACATGTTGAAAGAAACTTTATTATTTTTGACATTTGTTGCAAGTCTTAGTTCATTCTGAGTCTTAGCTTTCCTGACTTCATCTTTGCAGGTTTGGGCTATATGCTGGTATTCTGCCTTAGTTATGTGTCCATCTTTCCTTTTTTTTTTTACTTGTCCTTTTTGTCTTTCAAATTGTCAAAAAATTCTTTGTGTTTCCTTTAGATAAGCTTGTTGGACATGTGTGCAGTCCAGAGTTGCTTTAGATAGTGAGATGGGAAACAAACAAACAAGTAAAAAATGTATCTGACACTAGCTTCACTTCCCTGAAAAAAAGAAAAATCTAAATATATTCATACAACAAAAACAAACCATAGTTGCACCCTATGGTTTCTTCTACTGGAGATTTAAGGCCATTAATCAATGGTGCCAAATGTGAGTAATCCAGCCAGATTCAACTCATTACAGAGGTGGTATTCAGCAGTTCTGACCAGTTCTGGAGAACCGGTAGCACAAATTTTGAGTAGTTCACAAAACCAGCAAATACCACCTTTGACTGGCCCCGCTCCCATCTATTCTCTGCCTCCCGAGTCCCAGCTGATCGGCTGGGTCTTTTTTGGTTGCCCTGCACAGGAGAACAGAGCTGGAAAGCAGGTTAGTGGGGTGGGAAGGGAGTGGGATTTTGCAGTATCCTTCCCCTGCCATGCCCACCAAGCCACGCAGCGCCCACCAAGCCACGTCCACAGAACCGGTAGTAAAACATTTTGAATCTCACCACTGACTCATTAGTCATATCCAAAAGGTATGAGCAGACTAATGCACCTCTTAGTCAGCTTTATGGCTTAACATAAGAGATCCTAAACTTTCTCTGTGTCAGTGGGAATTTTAAAAGCATGTTATCACAAGATGCTAAATTATCAGAAAACAAACTGTTCCTCACCATATTCTTAAGCCTCTAAGACAGGGGTGTCAAACTCACGTTGTCACGGCAGCATCATGTGATGTATCAGGATTTTTTTTCCTCTTCGCTAAATCGGGTGCGGGCGTGGCCCAGTGTTCAAAAAATTTTACTACCGGTTCTGTGGGTGTGGCTTGGTGGGCGTGGCAGAGGAAGGATACTGCAAAATCTCCATTCCCACCTCATTCCTGGGAGAAGGTTCCTGCAAAATCTCTATTCCCACCCCACTCCTGTGGGAAGGTTACTGCCGGTTCTCCGAATGACTCAAAATTTCCGCTACTGGTTCTCCAGAACTGGTCAGAACCTGCTGAATACCACCTCTGGCGTGGCCAGCATGTGCCGCATCCGGCCCGCAGGCTGCGAGTTTGACAGCCCTGCTCTAAGAATACCCTCTACCACAGCTGTGTTTCCCAGCAAACCTTTTATACCACAAATATATATACAAATGGTGTCAACTTTCATAAACAGTTTACTACCTACAGTAAAATAGTACAGAGTACAGACCATGTGAAAAGATTTATATACAAATAGCTTACCAGCAGACAGGCAGCAATCCAGTAAGAGATCAATACCTGTCTCAATAGAAATTACACTTTTGAAGAGAGAAGGTCATGCTCCTTAGCTACAAGAGAGCATCTTAGACCTGCACATAATATCAGATTATAATTAGTATACATATGTTACATTTCTACAGTTAGCGTACCTTTATATTTTTCTTGGGCAGAAGATTTCATGTCCTAACAAAGCACCATCTTGTTTTCTAGTAACGTTTCTGGGGTCTATCTAGTACCAAGAGATATTCTTGGAAACAATGTTTGAGGTGCCTTGCTTCAACCTATCTTCTCATTTAAAAAAATAAAAATAAAGTAACCTTGAAAAATAAAATCAGATGAAGTTAGAATGTTGATGTGTGCTAAGAAGATGTAAATTGGCTCTCATAAATACTAATTGGAGAATGTGGAGCTTAGTTCAACATCTGCAAATAGTCTTGTCTTTTCTACAGAGAGGCAGAAGTGTTTAGAGCTTGCTAAACAGGCTCATTTCTATGCATAAGTGTGATTGGTCTGGATTTACTAATTTTATGAAGAATAATAAGAACAACAAAACTTGTCCATTGTTGATTTTATTGGCATTTGTTTATACAAAATATTCATATACCATGCCTCTCTGTCCAACAGGGACTCTCAAGACATGTAATAAGTAACAACTTAATCAAGATAAATTATAAGAGGTCATAACACATAGCTAAGGAAAAGACAACCCAGGAACAAATAACATACCATCATTAACAAAAGCAACAAAGGGAGCAATTCAATTGCCATTAGTCTTCACAAAGAAAAGAAAACTCTGTCAAAATGTCCAAATGCAAGCAGACAGGAGACAAATTAATGTTGCAGTGAAGAAATTTCCAGAAGACAGTCACTGTCATCCAGTGTGTTTATGTGCCATATCAAATGGCAAAGAAGCACTGAACAAAGCTGAAAATGAAGATGAAGTGAGCAAGCTAGGATGGAGTGGAGAAAATTCGGAAGGGTCTCTAAGGAATGATGTTGAACTTGGAGAAGAGCTCTTTAAGAGAAGATACAAAAAAACAATTTTTTATATCTGAAATGTGGCCCACTACACAGAAGGCAAAGCAGATTTAATCTCTCCAGAAGGAAGAATAAAATGGCAGAAAGCAGATTTCAATCGAATATTAGAAGAACCTTCCTAATCCTTCCTAATAATAATTGTTTGATAGTGGAAAAAGGTGGTGAATTAAACACCTAAAGCTGACACCACTTTGCAACATCAAAGATATTTTGCAGGTGACAATATTTTGCACATTGACAATGAAGATATTAAAATATTAGCTTCTGTCTGTTAAGGGATACTATCAGCAGTAAAGACACCAGAAGTAAACCATACAGAATAGCATTTGTTAGGTCAGCAATGAAGGTCTTAGAAAAGATATTCAGATGACATGTTTATATCAATGATTAGTCTCATGTAAGCAATGGGCTTGTTACAGCATATGGAAGTGAAAGCTGGATTTTGAAGAAGTAGGATAGAAAGAGTATTAATTCTCCTGATAATACAATGGATAACTAAAAAATAAATAAATGAATTGTAGAGGAAAACAAACTAGAAATCTTACTTGAGTACAGATGAGCAGGTTCAAATTGCCATATTTTGAATTCATTATGCAAAGTCCCAGCTTTCTTGACAAGTCTGTAATGGTGGAAGATGGAAAGAAATAGGATAACAAATGTAAGACGAAGGGACTCAGATTGCGAATACTCAATCATCAATATTCTGATGATACCCACCTTTACATCTCCACCCTGGGCTAATTAAGTGATTCCCTGGAGGTCCTGTTTTAAGTTGTGTGGGTTTGGATGGGAAACAACAAGCTCAACCCAAGCAAAACCGGATGGCTTTTGGTGTTGATCCTTCTGGTTCTGGGGAGTTTCTACCTCTTGTGCTGGATAAAGGTACACTGCCCCAAAGAAAACCTGTGCAGAATTTGGAGGCCCTTCTGAACATACAGAACAGGTGGCAGCCGTGGCCAGGAGGGCCTTTGATCAACTACACATTGTTTACCCAATTGTGCCTATTCTTGGACCAGGAGGCCCTGATCATGGGTACTTGTGCTTTAGAGAGCTCTCATATGGATTATAGCAATGTGATCTACATGAGGCTGGCCTTGTAGAATATTCAGAATGCAAAATGCTGCTGCATGGGCAGTTAAGTGTTTCCTTCGATCAGCGCATGTTATGCCTTTGCTCCTTTGGTTGCCGGTTTGCTTTTAGACAGGGTGGATTTGATTCAAATTAAGTCAAGTCATTAAATTGTGATTTAAACCGCTAGTAAAAAGGCTTGATTTAAATCAACTTGATTTAAATCATAATTTTTAAAGGGCAACTGCCATCTCTGTTCCGCAGCAGCTCCTCCTGTGACCTGCTGTTGATTCACCGACAGTCCCAATATTGCAGAATATGTAGCCTCATGCTACATAACTAAGCTCCACTTCATGCTGAATAAACTAAATTATTAATGTATCTTAAATAGAAAACTCTTCAGAGAGATTTTTAATCCAAAAGCATTTTATTAAAATAAATTTGATAAAAATTTTAAAAATCCGATTTAAATTTTAAAAATCCATTTTTAATTTTTTTTTAAAGATCATAGATTTTTATCCATCCTGCTTTTGGATGATATTTCAGGAAAAGCCTGTGCAATGGCTATATTGACTTATGGATAGGGGAGCTCTCCTCAGCTGTGAATTTTGGATTTGTATATGATTTTATGGTTTATATTTTTTTAATTGTTTCAATTTGTATTGCTTTGCTTTTTTTTTAACTGTTTGTGAGCCACCCAGAGTCCTTTATCAAAAATAAACTTGATTTAACCAATAAATAAAATGTGATTATAGGTACCCTGTTGGGTGACATGAAAGACACATTTGGGGATAGATCATTCTGGAAAAGCCAATTTGTGTATGATCATTAAGAGTCACCACAGACTTGATGCATATAATCAATCAATTGCATCCAAGACTACAGATACACATTTTCCAAAACATGCTAACCACAAGGCACTACAATAATGTTCTCCATCTGTTGCTCTACATATATGGTGAGGTAGAAGTCCAGTTATTCTTATGTTGATATTGGGAATTATGGCAGTTGTAATCTAAAACATCTTGAGGGTATCAGATTGTGGAAAGCTGATTTAGGGATCTAAAAATAAAATTTTAAAACACTTCAAACTGGGCTTAGATATGTATCTTCAGTTGTACCACTTGGTGGTACTGGAGGTATAGCTATGAAATAGCCATTCCTGATTTCACAAATCCAACCTGTGCTTCAACCATCCTGCCTTGCCTTGTCAAAGCTGGAGACAAAAGAAGAACTGGTCCTCAGTGAACAGGCAAAAATGTTCACATAAATGGGTTCACCCTAAAATAGCCTGGACCTTTAACAACAATAACAAAACCCTTGAATCAGATGTAGGGAAGCTGCTGAATCCAAAAGGAACCATATAATTAAAGGCAGGGTGGGGTAAGTGCCAAAACAGCCATGCCCATCTGCAAATGCAGACACAAGAATGAGGAAATCAGAAGAAATCCAGGATAGAATGGAAGACTTGGCAGAAATCAGGTGGTGGTTAGCTAAGATGGAGCCAGGGCAACCAGGTTGCAAATCATTGATTTTTCTTATATTTTTAAACTCATGACTATTATGGAAATTCAGGAAGCCATGTTATTGTCTTTCTATCCCAAACCCTTTGTCCTATTGCCCATCCTTTCCTCTGTGAGGCTCAGCTGAAGTCCTGCTTTCCATGAGGTGGTGAAACAAGAAAAATCATTTCTAGTTTTCTCCCAATATATAGTAATTTTAAAGGAACAACAATGATATTTACAATTTGTCATGCGGGCTCTGCAACTTGTAAACAGATCTCAGCTGTATCCTCTGCTTAATTGGCAAGTTAAAGCAGGACACAGAAATTATTGAAAGTTACAGACAACTGGCTGCCAATTATAAAAAATATTGATGCAAAATAGGAGGCTGAAATAGATGGCGTCCTTTGTATGTAGGTCCCAATTTTACTCTCTGACATTTCCAGAGGAGATGAGAAAGGCCTTTGGGTAAAACCTGAGGAGTTCCTGCCAGAGAAAGCAATCCTGAACAACACAGGCCAGTGTTTGATTCTGTATAAAGCATCTTCCCAGTTCTGTAAATGATTCTGGGATTACAGAACCCAAGGAAGCATAAGAACTATAAGGAAGAAAAGTGGTGAATGAGTACATAACCTTCTTGCCTTAGAATCAAGATTAAAAGCTCCAGCTGTAAGAAGCTGGATTAGCCAACTAATTGATATCATATAACAATGTAGTCTGTAAACTCACTCTAAATATCATTCTAAGAATATCCTGATCAGAGTGACTGATGAAAAATGTGTAGTATTAAATATAAAAAATCAACAGTTACACTTGATGGTTGAGTACACAGCACACTTACGTTCCCAATTCATGTTATGTTTTTTATCTTTTGCTTAGAGTATTGTTCATAATAATTTATGTCTTAGCATGATGTACAAAGTCAGCCAGTGTTTAATTAAAAAAAAACAATGGTTGGAACAAACCATGTTTTCCTGCATTTCATCTACATTGTTGAATTTATGTCTCCAAGTTTGGGGTTGTGGCTCTACACATCTGGAGGGCACTAGACTGATGATTATTCTAATCTTTATGTCATTAAAAAAACCTGGCATATTGCTGTTTTATCTGAATGAATCCGCTTCTTAAATTGTCCATTGCCTATCGTGAAGACTAAACTTTGATGTGGGAAAATTATGAATATAAATGTGAAGGGGTTTGCTGAAAAATGATTAAAATTTAAGAAACAGACACCCATACTATTGGCACAAAATAGCCACACAAAAAATCCTGCAATTGCAGTTTCTGAATAACAGAGTGTCACTTGTTGGCCTCCTTCCAATTAGAGAACAGTTCCTGTAATTCAACCCTCACCCCTCTACCCTCCATCTCTGCAGTCTGATGTAGGATGGATGTGGAATGCCACAGGGAGCCCCCTCACATTCCTGGACACCATTGCACCCCTCTCAGCCCAGGAATGTAGTTAACAAGTTGCGTGTGGGAAAATAGAATCAGTAGAGACCTTGAATGTCTCAGCTACCAGTTGAGTAAACAACTGTTTTCTGGCAGCCGTTCAGCTATACACCCTGGAGACCTTGAGCAAAGAGTTGGAAAGAGGTCCCCTGAGTACAAAGTCTAATAAATGACTCCCTCCCCCAACTCATTCTGCTTGTCACTGGCCAGCAAGTCAACTTTTCAAACCCACAAGGCTTTGAAATCCGCTCAATAATGACCAGTCATCCACCAGCAAAAGAGGTTCCAGGAAAACTCCCTAAGAGGAGAGTGAAAAAAAGAGAGAGACTGCAAAAATAGACTTCCCCAACAAACTGGGGTTGGAGACCAGTAAAAAAAAAATTCAACTACCAGGAAGGGAATTCCAAATTATGGGTTCCAAGAATAATGAGACAAAAGCACGTTATGCTGTGGCCAACTTAAACTTTTAAAATATCACAAATAACAATTATTTCATAATGTTGTTCATGTCTTTGTTCCCTCTAGCAAATACTTAATGACCTATTCAAGTTTGATTATTCCTATCTGGTACCTTCTAGAGTGGGAGTGGTTAAGTAAACTGCAGAAGCTTTTTTTAGGCTTTGTTAAAATCCAGACTGAAAACAACTGGTTTTTCTTCTCCTGACAAGTGAGAATTACACCAACTCACCAAGTAATCCTGGAACTGGGTTCCTAGACTGTTTGAGGCATAGCATAATTTCCTTTTTTGAGGTTTAGCATGTTGTTGAGGCCTATTGTGGCTTGTTCAATGAATCTTGTTTAAAGAAACTATGACTTAGCATAACATAAGCATTCCATCACTATACAATCTGCAATTACTAGGAAATTGCAGATGCACATATATAAATCATTAGTGTACAATATTTCTTTTATATTGCAGATCCACTAGTTTTAAAATACTTTGACTTCTACTGTTGCATGAACTCCACTGATCACTCTGCCATGATTTGGTAGTAATGTATTACCAAGACAAAGGACAAGAGTAAAACAACTGATACAACATTTGCTAATACATGTAGTCCTCAACTTATGACTACACCTGGGACCAGAATTTCCCTTACTAAGCAAGGCAGTTGTTAAGTCAGTCGTACCAGATTTTGGACCTTTTTTGCCATGGTTATTAAATGAATCACTGCAATTAAATCAATCATGTGGTTATTAAGTGAATCTGGCTTCCCCCGTTGACTTTGCTTGCTGGAAGCCAGTTGAGAAGGTCACAAATGTGATCACGTGGCCCTGGGACACACAACATCATAAATACATCCTGATTGCCAAGTGCCTGGATTTTGATTACATGGCTGTGGAGATTGTTTTGATGGTCATAATGTGAGAACTGGTCATAAGTCATTTTTTTCCCAGTGCTTTTATTGAACGGTTGCTAAACAAATGATTGTACTGCTTTAAAAAGAAGTTGAAGGAGACAGTTCAATAATCAATAGCTATAAAGTCTAATTAGTATCTATAATGTAAACAATTTTATCACAAACAGGAGAGATTTTGCCCAGCTGACCAGCAAAATTAATCAAACTATTGTCCAAGTAATGCTCATGTAGTTCATGTAGCAAGTTTTTAACTCACTCTCTTTCCCTCTCTCTCTCTCTCTCACACACACACTTATTTATACAATTATGATTATGCTTCCACTATTACTCTATTTGTTTCTTTAATTTAAAAAAAATCAACAAGGCATTTTTGAAGTAACACTAGGAATCACCTTAAGTTACAACAGGATACTCTAATATTGTATGTGACTCTCTGTCTGTAGGCTGTCCGCACAAGTTACAGACTCCCTGTTTCCAAAGGAGACTGTTCCCTTTCTCATTCCCACCCCCATCCATTCTTACCACACACAGCTTGGTAATTTAGACAGGGGAAGGACACTGTCTGGTTTTGGGGAGGTGACGTATAAGGCATGAATAACTGTTCTTTCCTTCACCATTTTGCACAACTGGAGAGGGGGAAAGAGCCCATGCCAGCGGGCTGGCCACTTGCCCACTTCCCTATCACGAAGCATCAGGCATTGACTCTGAGTAGAATGCACTATTGTTTCTCGGCCTCCAGGCCTTTTCCTGTCCTCATAAGAGCTATAGTTGCAAACAAAGGCAAAGCTAGACAGCTGAGGGTGGAGACCAAGTCAGCCTTCTCCTTTATGTACCACACCCTGCCCTCCTCAGCACCCTTACAAATCAAATGGATGGACACTGTTACTTTGAAACAGAAAGGGCCTATTTTTAGCATCCACAAGCCAAAAATAAACGGGCCACATGGACAGTTTAAACACTCGAGATAAAATAATTTTCCAGAATGCTCCAGCCCTGCCTGTTTGGAAAGCCATTTGCTTATTTACCTGGGAATTCAGCTCATTTTCTTCTTTTATATTCATCTTGACTCTCTGCTGCAGCTTTCAGGAGCAACTAACTACATGTTCCATAGCCATATAATTTCCTGGATTTTTCCCTCCTAAGTGGTGGAAAAGTCCAATTCGGGACTCCATATTTCTACTTCCCTGCCAGCATCTACAGCTTACCACACTCTAAAGTATGATATACCAGGACAGAGTAGATGTCTGATTTCAGGATTCAAAAGATCTTAAAATCCTTCTCCCTCCTGGCCTTTCTGCATGGTAAAAATGTAGACCAGCTGTTTTTAGGTCAAAGCGTTCCAACCTACAAATCGTCCTAGTAGCAGTAATTGCTTTTTCTACAAGTTTGCCGACAGTGAAACCACTGTGTTCTTTTATTATTGTTCTTGTAGTTAAGCACCAATGTGCATAAAAAGAGTCCAAGATCAGTGCAGGACACATGATTCAGTTTAAAAGATGGGAAAGAACAGAGAAAAAGAGAGAAATGGAATAAATATGCCACAATTTCACTAAGAAAAAATAATATTGATATTAACAAAATAATAATAATAATAATAATAATAATAATAATAATAATTTATTCGACTTGTATGCCGCCCTTCTCCCTAAGGACTCAGGGCGGCGAACATTAAAAATAACATAGAATTACAATAAAAAGTAAATTAAACACATACAAGTCTGAACAATCAATTAAAAAATTAAAATTAAAACAGTTAAAAAAAACCCATACCCCGGGTCAATCCAGACCGGCCTGTTGAAACAGCCAGGTCTTCAGGTCCCAGCGGAAGGAGCGGAGATCAGGGGCCAAACAGAGATCCACAGGGAGCTGATTCCATAGGGCGGGCGCTCCCACAGAAAAGGCCCTAGCCCTGGGGACTGCCAGCCGACAATGCCTAACCGATGGTATCCCAAGGAGGCCCCTCCTATGGGAGCGTACAGGCGATCGGAGTGTGATGCTGGCAGGAGGCTCCCAAGTACCCTGGACCCAAGCCATTTAGGGCTTTATAAGTTGTTACTAGCACCTTTAAGCCAACCCGGAAGGCAAAATGAAAATCTTCATGTGCAGGCAGGGCAATCATCTCTTGAAGGATGCTTCTAAAAGGAGCAAGAGACTGTACTAAATTATCTAAAAAGCTTTTTCCAATTCCAAATGTTATAAATAATATAATTCACATCATCAACTAAGTCATAATGTAAATTGTTCAGCTTATGTTATATGAACCCAGTCATTAGTGACTTATTTAAATAGACATAGTTGACCTATGGAAACCATAGCCTAATGAAATATCTTAATTCCCTCCTATTTTACTCCATTCTCCATACTTTCACACTTTGGCATCATATAGGACATTTCTCCCATTACTACTGTCTAAAAATAGGGGTGGAAGTTGGGCTGATCATTGCAGGGCATGAAGACAGAATGCAGGCCAAGCACAGCGATAATGGAACTACCAGCGCTGTTTTGTAACTATGCATTTTGGGTGTGTGCATTGGATAGGATGGGCATTGTTTACATGGGCAGCCAGAGGGAACCAAATGAATGCACATCCTACATAAGTGTCACCTAATTGCAGCACTGGAATGATGTTATTGCATGTGGGCAGTCATTATGGCATCACTATAATTTGTTACAGACACTTCTAAGCAGATGGTTGAGATCACACATTTGATTAAGTAATAGGTAACTGTGATTTATAATAAGACTATAATGGCCGGCATTTATACAATACTCTAAACCATGATTTATTAATCAGTGTTTGGTTTGTGTATCATATTAAGCCAAAAGTGAACAAACCATGGTATATGAATGCAATATGGACATTTTTTTATTATGAGTTTTTTAAGTACTGCACACTGTATCCAAGCTGCAAATATCAGGATGGCCATTAGATGGCAGCAAGAGAATATGCAAACTCTAATTCTTCCCCATTATCTAGTTCAAGTAAACTTCTAGAACTTAGATATGCAAAATATCCAGACAACCAGGTATAGCCATGGCAGATATCTTCTGATACTGCCTATAATGATTTCTGAATGTTTAAAATATGTCCACCATCTCAAAAGTCTGAATACTGTATCTTCTCTCCTCTACCAGTTCAGATCTCAATCTGATTATTTCAAAGTGTGTAGATTTTTTTACATGTTAAAATGTTTGACTGAGCTATTTTGAATAATTCTGCCCTCTGTTACTTTTCCCTTTCTCTCTTACCACTTCACACATAAGCCATAATCATCAACAGCTCTTTAACACAAACCACAAGGAAGTGAGAACAAATAGATTAGAGTAAGCTAATCAGCAAATATTCCACTGCCATTAACAAGGTTTTTCTGCAAGTCTGAAAACTAATATTTGGAATACCTATTTCGTTAATATCCAACCACTGATGAAAAGCACCTGGAAAATTACATGAGATTTTGAAGAAGCCATTCTGAAATTCTTGTCCAAGTGTCTTGAATTCTATTGACATACTTGTCTCCCTTCCAGCTGTTCAGATTTATATTTTGTATTTTGAGCTCCCTGAGACACCTACACTTGACATTTTCCCTTCCCTGCTATGTTAGCTTTCCCCCATCTTGACATCCAGAGGTGCTAGACTGCAACTCTCTTCATTCCTAATCAACATAGACTATTGACTAAGTTCGGTGGGGTAATAGGAACTTGGCATCTCTCATCTGGATGGAAGCTTCAGAGTGATGGCTCCATTGCATCTCAATCTGGAGACAAAGTTTAATAATCTCATCAGATGAAGCCAACCTATATTAACATCTTTTCATGCACCATATTAATCTATGGGCTTTTATATATCTGTCATTTGACCTAAGCCACAATTGACTGGGTTTACTTAACACATTTATACCAATATCAAACTAACCACATTACGATTTACTATAAAATGTAATGGTTGTTACAATTGTTGTTCCTAGCATCTGATATCCAGAGTTTTAGGTTTTGAATAGGTGAGTCCTAAGTAGGTATGGTAATTATTAATTAACAGACATAGACTTATGTGTAAATATATAGTACTTTCATCAGCAACGTTTCTCTAAGCACATCATGTTTCCATATTTTTATGCAATCCTCTCAAACTGTCTTATCAATATTTTCATGACCCTTGCATGATGTGCTGATTTGTAGGCCAGGATATCCATGTGTTCCATGTAACAGGGGGCGGACCTCTATTTGACAAGGCTTCTTGGTCTTGGCTATCGGGTTGTCTAGTCCAATTTTAACATTACAAAATACATGTCAAGAAAAGAGAAAAGGAGATTCCACAGCCATTAAATTCCTCAGTAACCATCAGCAGCCATCCTGCAGATTGAGCAGATGCATAGGAGCCATCTGGTCCTAGTCTTTCCCATTCTGATGGATTGCATTGGTTTTTCAATTTCAATTGTAATGCAGCTTTCAAAATTATATATGCATGTAAAAATAACATATGCAATTTGTGGGTGGGTATGTGGGTGAGCGGGTAGGGGTGGGGGTTTTTTTTTGTCTTCTGATCTAGATATAATTTGGGGGAGGGATTCTGTATAAATATGGCTCCTTAGTGTCGAGCTTCTCATTTCTTCAGGGAAACTGAGATTTCCAGAATGCCTCCTTTGAATGGAGCCATTGTGCTCTGCAATATCCTGATGCAAACTGCCCTAATCTTATATCCTTCAGATGTGCTAAGGCTTCAGCTTCTAAGAGTAATCTTTGGAGGGCACCAGAAGACTGTACATGGAAGAGTATCTTTGCCATTGTCCTGCTTTCTCAATATCACAATGTTGATCCAACATGGTTCCCTCTTTAAGTAGTGAACTGAACTACTGTAAAAGTTTTTCATTAAGAGGATAAAGATAGAATCAGAATCCAGGTTAGTCTGGCTACTGTAGAATGTTTTAAGTGTATTATGCCCATTAGTCCAGGAAACTAAGACCATTTCTACAGCCTTGGGATAATGAGATGCTAAGAGTAGTGGGGAAGAAAGGGGAGTTAAAAAGGCCTGCAGCGCCTGCCCCCGCCTCCCATGGAGATCCCTCCTAAAACAGATGCCAATGTGGAAAAGATTTGTTCTGCATTCCTGAGCAGGGATGATTACAACTCTCTTGGAATTAGCTCCTCCACCCTACAACAAAAAGAGAGGTGTCTTTTTGTGAGGAGGATGCGAGGAGATGGAAATCGTCATCTGAGAAAAGTTTGGTGGAATATTGCCAGCTTTTGTGAAAAGCCTAGGTTGAAATGAAACTCCATGACAGGACAAATTACATATTCAGTTAATCGGATGAATGGAAAGGTTGGTTTTCTTTTCTTGGAGCTCCAGGGAATGGTCAACTGCTCTTAGGCAGAAACGTCCCAACATCACGGCCTGCTGCACTCAGAACTATTGGTTTGACAGAAAAATCCCACCCCTGTAAATAAAAGCTAAAGGAATGTGGTGCTCCTGCATGTTAATAATAAATTGGTGCTCCCAGTCCAGCCTCAAAAAGTCTGCCATGAGGTAAATTGTTAACCCCATTTTGTAAGTATCCAGACCTTTTAATATTTGACAGATCTACACCAAGCAATCCTTGACTTACAACAGTTCATTTAGTTACCGTTCAAAGTTACAACAGCATTGAAAAAAACTGACTTATGACCATTTTTCACAGTTACAACTTTCCAGCATCCCCATAGTCATGTGATCAACATTCACATGCTTGGCAACGGATTCGTATTTATGACAGTTGCTGTGTTCCAGAGTCCTGTGATCACCTTTTACAACTTTCTGACAAGCAAGCAATGGGAAAGCCAGATTCACTCAACAACCAGCTTACTAAATTAACAACTGCAGTCATTAACTTAACAACTGTGGCAAGATAGGTTGTAAAATGGGGCAAAACTCACTTAACAAATGTCTCACTTAACAACAGGAAGTTTCTGGCTTTGAACTAGAAAGCCTAAGATTTGGGGGCTATTGGACACATTTGGAAATATGGGAGCATGCCATGGCTGCCATCACAAAATGCTGAGCACGGCCAATTACAAACAACTATTTACTGCAAAGGAAATAATGAACCTACAATCCCATCTTTCCCATTATAATGCAAGTTTATATCTGTAAATATGAATACACTTCATACAAAGCATTGAATTGCAACTATCCACCACTTTTACTTTCTAGAAATGCCGATATCACAGGTGTCAAACTCACTGTGTCACATTGCCGTCACGTGACGTTTTATAACATTTTTCCCATTCGTGGAGCTGGGGTGGGCGTGGCCTGCATGAGATATATCCAGCCCACAGGCCGCCGGTTTGATACCCCTGGCCTATATGGAACACAGACACTTTTTAGAGGAGGGGGAGAGCAGGGAAAGATGATGATGATGATGCTGTTGTTGTTTTTAAAGGATGTTAGCATCCCATTTATTAACTGCTTATTAAAAAGCGGGGGAACATATGAGTCAGGCATACCAACCGAAGCGGCCACAAGCACTGTTTATTAAAAGTTACACTTTATTTAAATTTAAATCCTTTCAAAACCCATGATGCCAAAGAAACAGGTTGAAATGTCATGACTGAAGTCTAGGTCTGGTTATGGACAAGCAATAGTACAGTATAGGTAAGCCTAAATGAGGATGTATATCTTTAGATGCATTCCAACATCTCAAAGGTCTTAGATAAATGTCTTAATGGCATCCACCCATAATTTGGAAATCTTTCTGCTTGCTTGGGCAATTATTCTAACCTTGCCTATGGAAGGCTGTCGTGATAAATATTATAGGATTCCGTACACAGCACATACTGCCCCAAGCTCAGAGGTACAGCTGTGATTAAACTAGAACTCAACCAATGGAGCAGCTATATCAAAGACAAAATATTTTAAAATGTTCATGTACTCTTTGGTGGAAGAGGATATTATGTATTTTCAAGCAGAATTTCTAAACATAATGTACAGAAATTGAACATGTTAAATCTTCTTCTTTCTCTCTAGACAGAAATAATGCTAATAATATTCTTCTAGACAGAGGTCATCCACAACCATTAATCAAAAGCCATTCTTTAGCTTTTCTTTCTATTCACTTTATTTTTGCCTTGTAACTAACATTAAAATGAAACAGCAGAAATGATATGAAAACACGGAAGAGCTGCAAGTGAAGGATGACCATGGCTTGACTGTCTACAACAGGGTTGCCAAACTCATGGCCTGCGGGCCAGATGGGTCACGCACTGGCCAAACCCACCTCCAGTTTAATGTGTATATACGATTAAATGTGTTTAAATGATCCTCTGCAGCTTAGCATTTATGAATTTCCACTTTTTTAATCACATAAGTAATTCCCATTTGGGCTGAGCTTCTGAGGGTTTCTTGGGGTTGCATCTAAAAATGTGAGAGATGCATGGGGCCCTGGAGTTTCTGTTGTATATTTCTGAATCACAGCTTTGTACAGTACATTATTTGATGGCACTTGTGAGATTCCCTATAGAATGTGACTAAGATACCTCAGAAGTTATAGAATAATAACAGAACAGAAAAATAGGGAATCTCTTCTTTAAAACATCCAAAGTTAGAGCATCCACAACTTCTGGAGGCAAGTCGTTCCACTCATTAATTGTTGTAACTATTCGAAAATTTCTCCTTAGTTCTAGGTTGCTTCTCTCCGTGATTAGTTTCTATCCATTGCTTCTTGTCCTATCCTCAAGTGCTTCTATTCTTCATATGTTTTAGCTTCCAGTTCCCTAATCATCTTTGTTGCTCTTCTCTGCACTCTTTCTAGTTCAGGAATCTCCAGCCCCTGAGCCACTGCCCACTACCAGGCCATGGCCTATTTAGAAACAGGCTGCACTAGCAGCAGGCCAGTGTGTGTGTGTGCGCACACACACACACACTCAACTGGCGCAAGTGGTGGGCTGGTGTGCGTGTGTGCACAGCTCAACTTACGCAAGTTAAGCTATATGCGCACCTGCGTGCCAGCCCACCACTCACTCGGCCTAGTTCCCATCTCCCCCCCCCCACCCATCCCCACAAGCTGCAAAGGTTGAGGATTGCTATTCTAGTTCATAGAGAAACCAGAAAATGAGTTGTTAGGTTTACACATTGCACTGTTGTTGTTTTTTAAGTGTGATGTGTTAATATGTTCTTGAGTCTTCTGGTTCTTTAACTTTTTTTCCAGTGGAAGAGCAAGAGAAAGAATGAAGTTACCCAAAAACCAGCTAGAAAAGTTTGGATGGTGGCATTTTCTTTTCCACATTGTCCTTCTTTATTCAGTCACTGATTATAGTGCTACCACAGGGTGGGTGGAATTTAAATCATGGACTGGTCCACCAAGAGATACTAAATTCTTTGCCTTCTCAGTTAAGCCGTTGGGATGGAAGAAGGTCTGAGTGGGGAGAATGGAATCCGGTCTGATGCTTTTTTTTGGCTTCCTTTTTTTTGTTACAGAATTCTGAGCTTTGATGCTGCAGATAAATTCCTCTGTTGAACAAGTTTTGTGCTTTATAGTAATTCTGTGCCCCACCCTGACTGTTAGCTGTTTAGATTTTCATAAATATAGGTCTTTCAAGCCTGAAGCCTTGGTATCATCATCATCATATCATTCATTCCCAGGGTTTATAGGTGTTTCTTCCTTACAGTATTTCCTTTTAAACAGGCTCTACGTTACTTTCCAGAAAAGGCTATGACAAAACTCCCTCAGACTTTTCACTAGAGGCTATGGGCAGCGTTTAATATTATTTCTCACCCTTCTTCATGTTTTTCTGACTTCAACAGTGAGAAGATCAAACTACATAGCAGTCTATGTAAATATATTGTAATGGTAATAAAGAACTTCCTTTATGAATAGAATACTTCTTGTTATAGCTTATCAGATGAAAAAGGTGTGACAGCATTACTTCCTAGTCTTCTGGTAGAAGAGAGTGTCAAGCACACAGCAGTATCATTAATTTGAAGAGCAAGGTTATATTTTCCCCAATGCCATCCTAACTGGGCCTCATTGTTACAGGTGGAAAGTATTTATTCTAGTTTTATGAAAACTTCAACAGGAGTTTTCAGGTATGTTTGCACTGGTTTAAAAGATTAGCAAACTCTTCTACTGTGCAAGAACTGCCAGTATCCAGTCAGGAACAATAGAACTTCAGTCTGAAAACTAGGACAAACTGTATCTCGTGGATCAAAGTATGGGAGTTTGGTGATACAGAACCACATTAAGACTCTTGTAGATTCTCAGTCCATTTATCTTCATAAATTCTCACTACAGTAATGTTAGGATTATAAAAGTATTTCCTGAATGAATGTTATTAGTATGAATGTTGTTAGTGTTTCCTGGTGAATGTTATTTTGTTGAAGAGTGCATGATGTCACAAAATTAAATTGCAGTAAGTATACATGTGATAAAGTAATAGTAATGTCTTAAATATATTTAACTTGGACAGTGTATGAATTTTGATTTCCCTGTCATATTTTCAGGGTTTTTTTTAAAAAACCTTGAAATACATTAATAAACTCCAAACATTCCATAAGCCCTAGGCCAGTGTTTCTCAACCTTGGCAACTTTAAGATGTGTGGATTTCAAGACCCAGAATTCCCCAGCTAACATGCTGCCAAAGTTGAGAAATACAGCTCTGGGCACTGTGAATAATATGCACACACCACAGTAATATATTAGTATCCGCTGTTTTGATAAAAGTGTACAAGATAACTGAGGTTTGTGATTTAATTTTACTGAAACCTGAAAACATATTAATCAAGTATGTCCTGTAAGGGTTAGCTGCAAGGTAATTCATATTATCTTATTAAGCCATGGTATGTTTAATCATAATTTAAGTGGCTGGTTCACCTAATACGCTAAATGCCCAGCAAACCAATAATGTGCATGTATGTATGTATGTACGTATATGTATGTATATACAAATCTCACCATATGTAAACCTAGCTGTTACCAGATATCTTATGTTTTTCTAGGTCATATGGCTTGTTTAGGCTCATCATGTTGTATGAACCTAGCCAATATGATTGCATTAACTACTCAATTGTGTCTGATTCATAAAATCAGAATCAAACAAAGCATGGTTTAGAATCACATATACCATAAAATCTGTCCCATGGGCTCCCACTAGAACCCTGATAACTGCCTTCTGAATGGCAGCTTTGGAGCTATCGTTAAAGACACAGCCATCTACAACACTTGACATTAATCTGTCCTGGAAGTGATTAGGCAGGCCAGTTTCTCCAGAAATGGACACAGCCAAAACAGAGACAGCATTCATGTCCCATGAAGTCAGTTAGCAAATTAACATGTTTTCTGAGCTTGCACAACACAGTACATGAAACCATCAACTAACCAAATATGCTAGTCTTGTACAACATACAAGATGAAAACCAGTGACTTGGTTAAGTATGTAGCATGACTACAAATACAAAGCTTAGAAAACCTTTCCTAATCAAAAGCAATAGTGGGTTGTTTAGCAATAACGTTCAGGCTGTAAAGTTGCTGCTTTAAGGATGAATGGAAATTCCCGCGCAGCGGGTGTAATTCTGTTCTACATTTTCAGAGTCCCCAACTCATTATAGCTCCATTTTCAATCAATCATCACTTGGTTCAACTTGGTCTTACTGTGCAATATACTGCATGTACCATCCTTCCTCAAGGCTACTGTTTGGGTAATATGCAAACTCATTTATATGAATTGATCAACCACACGTTGAGTAATAAAGGAAGGAAGAGTGCAACCAGAACAACTCATGAAAATATTTTTCTCTAAACATAATTATTTTAAGGATTCGAGGCAGGAGGGATGGAGAAAATCAAAGAACACCCCAAGAGTGGACTTCTCCAGCAACTCAATGGAACAGAGAATGTGTGTCTGTAGATATTTTAAAGAAATATTTAAATGTTATATATGGGTGATATTGGAAACAAGTGTATCCAGAAAAGCAGAAATAAATAGATAAGTCAATTGCAACACAGTGCTAACTTCAATTGATCTTGGAATATGTTATGTATGTAGGTTTGAATGTTATTGGTTTATTTGAACTGTTCTTGTAAAATGTCAAATGGTATTGGTTTAAATAGTGCGGGAAGAAACCCTGCACTCCCATTGGCTGGCAACTACGGCTGCAGGCTATAAGAGGCAGCCGTAGCCCAGCCAACTCGGGTCCATTCGAGCTGTAGTCACTGAATAAACTCTTTGCTGGAACTCTTCGCGTCTGACTCTTCATGCAAACTTAACAGAATACAAGTCAGGTTGGATCAGGTTAATGTTTGCATAAAGAGTATCAAACAACTGCAAGGCTATAAGCTATACCAAGAAGCTGAAAAATAATCTGGGAAGAAATTTATAGCTAGCTTTTCAATCCTGTTCACACAAAAACTATACTGGTACAGCCATGTAATCACCAGAAGTCATGTTTGACACAAAGAAATCTTTGCCTTTCAGTGGTATATATAATCTCATTGTATATCATTATAAAAAATTCCTAGCCATGTTGATAGCAAAGTTTCTTATTTATCCATTTTACCGTCCTGCAATAACTATCATATCCTCACCAACTGGTAACTCTGAGGAATAAGTCGGACAGTATGAAATATCAAACTTACATTTGTCTATTTAAATAATGGCAGTTCTGAAACTGTAGGTCCAGAGAGGTGTGTGTGCATACAGGCACGCGCGCGCACACACACACACACACACACAACCTAGCAAAAAAACAGAACAGCACAGTTAGAAGAGACCTTGGAGGTCTTCTAGTCCACCCGCTGCTCAGGCCAGAGACCCTGTCTATGCGCTATGTTAAATACAGCTCCTTAAATCAGGATGGAGCATTGTAACTCTACAGATATTGCTAAATTACAACACCTACGCTCCCTACTCCTTGGCCATATTGGATGGGACTACTGGGAGCTGTAGTTCAGCAGTAGCTGTGAGTTTAGGATCGCACTGAGTACAACTGGAATCTACTGCTTCAGGACAGGTCAATGCGGGGAATAAAAGACCACCCTTCCTGATCCATATTTGGCACTGCAAGAAGGGAGGAGATGAAGCTGCAACGTATAGGTTCAAATCATGTATTCACTTACTCGCTGTGTCAGATGTATTGGGTGGGGGGGGGAGGAGAGACATTGTGGAGGGAAGCTGTCAACCAACATCTATAAGTATAGTACATAAAATTATATATTGCAATGTCCTACCTGTCAATGAATACTTCAGCTTCAACCAAAACAATACAAGAGCACACAATAGATACAAACTCAAGGTTAACCGCACCAAACTTGATTGCAGGAAATACGACTTCAGCAACAGAGTGGTCAATGTCTGGAATGCCTGACTCTGGTTTCTTCCCCAAACCCCAAAAACTTCAACCTTAGACTGTCTACTGTTGACCTCACCCCTTTCCTAAGAGGTCTGTAGGGGGCGTGCATAAGTGCATTAACGTGCCTACCGTTGTCCCTGTCTTTTTGTTTTTCTTTTTTTCTTGTTCGTATCCATTTCATGTGTTTATTACCATGTTTATACTTATACCTATTATTGTCTGATAATTGTTTGACAAAATAAATAAATCTATAATAAACCAACTTTTTTTTTCCTTGATAAACAGAGGCGGGGGGCGGGGGAACCTGTCCAAAGCTGTCCAAAGGGCCTTGGTGGCTCAGGCTGTTAATTGCCTGCACTTAAGATCCAGCTGCCTACAACTGCTGTAGGCTCGAATCCCACCAGGCTCAAGGTTGACTCAGCCTTCCATCCTCTCCGGGTAGGTAAATTGAGGACCCAAGATTGTTGGGGGCGATTAGCTGACCTTGTAAAAATGCCGCTTAGTAATAAGCAGGCATATACAATGGAATGAAGGCTATTGCTGAGCACACTGGGTTGTATCCCAAAAATTGTAAGCCGTCCTGAGTCTCCGGAGAAGGGCGGCATATAAATGTAATTTAAAAAAAGCTGAAAATGCCATCCCTCAATCGTGTTCATGGAAGGAAAATATTCCAAACCTCAGCCTCTTAAGAAGGACGCTCTCATTCGGGAAGAGAGGGGTGGGGGAAGGGGAAAGATGAAAGATCACGAGTTTCTGAATTTCCCTCGGCTGGACTTTTTGAAAGGCATTCCGTCTTCACCGAACTTCATTCTCTGTCGGCTCGGGATTGGCCAATCGGAGCTGAAACTCCACCCAACCCTCTTTCCAAATCCTTCTCCCGTGTCCGTCGCTTGACTCTGCTTCTTTACGTCCACGGTGAAGGGACGGCGACGAGGGGAAAAATAAAAGATTGAGGGACTTTTAACGTCATTGGCATTAAGAGCCCCTCCGCTGGCTGCGGTGGTAAAAAGAGAACTCCTGTTTTCTCTCCGGCAAGTTTTCTTCGGTGGGGAGGGGGAAAAAAGACTTAAGAAAACTCAGAAAGGCGACAATCTGTGCGGTTTCCCCTCCACTACCTCCAGGACAGGTAAAGTCTAAAGATTAGAATTTAAAGTTTTTGTACACTCGGCAAGTCGCGGGTGAATTTTTAGTACGTCGTGCGGAGTGTGAGAAAGGGAGAGGAGAAGGGGAAAATTACGGGGTACAGCTGAAAAGGTTGAAGAAAACCTTGAAAGAGATGAAGATGATGATGGAGATGGAGATGGACAAGGAAATTAAGGGGAAGAGGCAAATAGTCCCCTACATATTTTTTTTGTAATGCCTTCACCATTTTGGCTTGGGAATTATGTAGGAGACGAAATTCACCCCATCTGGATGGCACCAAGTTTGGGGATGTTTGGAGCCCTGAGGAATTGTAAGAAACGGAAGGCAGTAGGAATAGGAGAGAAAGGGTAGGAGAATGAGAAGCGAAGAAAAGATAGTAAGGTGGAGAAATGGTTTGAGTCCAAGACAGATGTATCATGTGGAGCAGCCAGGAAAAAAAGAGTAAGTGCTGAGGTAGAAATTGCGGAGTGTGTAAAATTGGTGGGATTTTATATCATATGGTTGAAGAAATAGGACGCCTTAACTTTTTCAAGCATGAAACAGAATTTATTTTTAATTGTGGAGTGTGACCATGTGAATAGAACTAAGTAGTATTACTTTTAAGATGCCAGACTCAAACATTAGCCTGTCTGGAAAAAAAGTATTCCATGTGATCACACACACACACACACACACACACACACACACAAACCTCTCATATTTCTGCTGTGGCTTATGAAACTAATTTCTTAGGCCTGGAAGCAACTAGAGATCTTCCAGATGTTTGTAGTTCCATTTCTAGATAACATTTTAATTTAGTGTCTAACTAAATAGCCTGTGTTTTAATTGCTGACTTGCTAGGGAAAAAATTAGCAAGAAAGTAGTCCTTCTAGCAAATATTCTCAATTTCAACTCAAAACTGGAGTACAGCAGGATTAGTTCTTTTTTCAGAGTTAGCTCTTTCCACTTTTTGTATTCCTAGCTTTTGGGATGGCTTGGATTGCAGATATCCCAATCTATCTTTTGGGATGGCTAGGATTGCAGATATCCCAAGAGCCATCTGGACCTTTTCCTTCCATTTTGTTCATTTGTTTGCTGGAACTCTTTTTTCATAGTAGTGTTTCTGGTTGAGCCTTTGAACTTGTAAACTGAAATGCATTCTGGTGCTAATAGGCTGTTCATGTCTGTGCAACTATGACGGACGGTCTAGATAACAGACAGGAATTTCCTAAAACAAAAAAAGACGCTGATCGTATTTTCTAATTTCACTCCTAATTGTTTTAGGGTTCTAATATCAAAGGCAAGACAGGAATAAAGCAAACTTGTTGTTCAATAATGCCTTTTAATGTGGAGAAACTAAAATAACTTTGCCCAACTCATCATCCTCCATATGTGTTATGTTTTTTCCCCCTTCATCCGTGGCTGGGTTGAGTAGGTATGATGAAGATCATTGTTACATCTGGGAGGAAAATAGAATTGGACAAAATCAGCTTGGACACTGGCAAAAACAATAAAAAGGAGGTAAAACAGTTAGAGATACATTTGGAAGTAAGCAGCATTAGATTCAGTAGTGAAGTAACAATCTTATGTAAAGAAAGAGGAAGGAAGGAAGGAAGGAAGAAGAAAGGATTCCAGGTAATTCTGGAGCCAGGCAGTACCTAAATCAAATAAATTAAATTAAAAGATGGATGGAGAGAAAGAGAGACAGGCAGACAGATGCCAATGCAGCCATTGTTTATCTGTAGCTGTACATAAACTTTCCTTAAACAAAAGGATAACTAGATTCTGGATTCCTGATAAATTCAAAGGAATGGGAAGAACTTTTGTTGATTATGTTGCTCCCGGGGAAGCAGAGTTTGGGAGAGTCCCTGCAGTAGCAACGTAGGCTGGTTGGCAGGAAAAAGAAGGAAAGGAGGAGCAAAACCAAAGATGGATGATAAGGAGGGACATAAAGCTGTGGCTTTTGGGAGAAGCCAAAGTTCTTTAGCAAGAGCAGGCCAAGGTGGCTGCTGGCAATGAGGCAGCAAATCCAGAAGAAGTTTCTGAAAGTTGTTTTTGTGCTGTTGAGAAGCAGAAAATAATCTTCTGCTTGGCCTGTCACAGCTTTGGAACAGATTCCACCTGCAAGTACCTTCCTCTGCTCTTCTCTTTCCTTGTTCTCCACCCCATCTCCTATATTAGTGAGATCTGCTAGGCCTCAGTGCAAGGAAGATGGTGGAAGGTAACTGAGGTGAGATGGAGAAAAGTCACAATTCTCGTGGATTGTTTAGAGAAGGACAAAAATAAATCATAGCTTTTCCCGCTAGCATGGGCAAATTTTAATCTCCCTTCTAGGAAAGAAAATTGATAGTTTGGGGTACTTTTCAGTAAAATGCAAGCCTGATAGTGTTAAGCAGGATCCAACTAGAACAGATTTGCCTGATTCAGGTAATAGATTAGTTAGCTATCCCAGCATTGTAGAGGTTCATATATTTAGCCTTGTTGTTTCCCTTATACTCATCAGAAGAAAGAAGGAGCTGTGACATCATTACTGACAAGGGACACAAGGGATGCTACCTACATCTCCCTCTTTGTGACATGTCCTACAAAAAATGTGTTACTTGATTGGGTGTAGGGAACCATGGACATAACTCGGAGAAGGCATCCAAACACCTTTAGAACAACAACAGGTACAGAAGTGTTATGCCCAAGAGCTGGGAGAGTATTGGAAAAGATTCAGATTGGCAGCCCTCTGACTTCCTGGAATGTAAGAGAGAGGGTAGACCCAAAGGTGTTTTTTCAAGACACAACTGGACTTTTCTGGTTTTTCTTTGAAGAGCTCAGAACTTTGAGGAGCTCAGAACTGAAGAAGCTTCTTGGATGAGAAGCAAAACATTTTCCAAGAAAAACCAGAAAGTCCAGTTGCCTCTCGAAAAAGCATCTTTGGGATAACCATGACCTGAATGACTGAGAATGTCCATAGACAAGAGAGAGGGGATAGGGAAAACACAGGCATCTATATACTTCTATTAGTGTAGATTATCTCAATAAAGTATAGTTTTAGCTTTCCTGGGAGTCAGTTCCTGTTCTGTTCTATCTCACAGGGATGACATTGGGTCACAGAGCCCCCATCCCCAAATATGCATGGGATGAATTCCAGCAAGATTCCCTAGTCCCAACTACTCGTATCACGTATTTGTATGCAATCATTTTATTATGTTCTGATATGCATGTTTCCATCATCATAGGGGACCATTACTTACTTTCCTTTCTGTGAGTAGGCTAAGATTACAGGCTGTTAAAACACTCAACTGCTTCTTTGCAACCCAGTCACATTCCTCTTAAAAAGTAGTTAGTATGTGCCATAAATTCCAAATGAGCTTACTCAGTTTTTTTTTAAATGTTTGCCAGCTTCTAAACTAGTAGATAAGAGTAACCCTGAATGAACAAATAGAGCCAAAAAATGGAAAAAAACCACACAGAGCTGGGACACCGCTTAGTGATTCAGTAGCTACTCCTGCTCTGCCTTTCTGGCCTTTCCAAGGTGAGCTGCAGCATAGAAAACAAAGGAGACATTTGAAGAGGTTTCTGGATATAGTTAAGTCAGCACAATGGGGGAGAGAACATTTTCCACTGAGAAAAGTGTATAAAGAAGCATTTTATTAAGCCAGTACATTAATAATGTGCAAATGCTAGTAATATTTCAAATATCTGGCACTTTAAAATGTTGGATATTGAGCAAAAACAGATGCATGTGGGTTCAAGTACATGCCAGTCAATGTGCAGTATTGTATAGACTTTGGTTCACCAAAGCAATATCTAGGCAGGATTGTTTCCATGTTTGAAGAGTTAGTTTGTAAAATAGCTTTCCTATGCTGATGCTCTCCAGATGTGACATTATAATTTCAATATTCCAGCAAGCAATTACACTTATGGAAACACTGAACATAGTCACAAAGTCTTAACTGGTTGAAAGGATTGGATTAACTATAAGCACATCTGGCCAGGCCATCTTCATTCTTGAAATCAGGAACAGGAAATAAGATGTTTGCTTTCCTTAACTGGATGTCCTCGGATGTATTTAACTACAACTTTTGTCATATTTGGCTGATAATAGCAAATAGCATGATGGTGACTGTACCATTGAGGGCAATGGCAGGTGGCAGTGCTGGTCAACCTTGGCTGGGTTCAGAAGTTGAGCATGGTCAGATATACTGAAATGGAAGATAACTAGGAAATGTCAGGATTTGAGGGGATTTCTAAAATATTTTATGATTTATTTATTTAGTGAATCTATTTGCTACTCACCTCTTAATGAAATGACTCTGGGAGGCTTCCAGCATTAAACCATTAAAATTCTGACAAATATCTCTAAAATAATAAAAATAAAATAAAATTGTAGTTAAAAATGGAGAGGGAGAGAACAGGATGCTCAAGGGTGGGTGGGTAGAGAGATGGGATTGCCTCTTAATTCAACAACCACTGGTCCTCTGTTTGGGCCCCAAGCCATCTGGCAGAGCCAGGCTCTTTTCCTGGACTCCACCAGCTGGAATCCCTTGACCGAAGGGTCTCACAGCATGACTCCTCTGCTGGTGTGAATAAGGCAGACCAGTTCCAGTGAGGTGAGATTGTTCCTCAAGTAACCTGGATCCCCTGCCATGCAGGCCTTTAAAGGTAATAACCAACACCTTGAATTGCACCCAAAAGCAGACGAGCAGCCAATGCAGCTTGCAGGACAGTGGTGTAACATGGGTCATCCTAGACCTAGGGACTCCAAGAATTGCCTGCAACACCATACTCTGCACCCGTTGAAAATATACACTGGGAGTATCCTGGGAGTAAAAAACAACAAGTCATCAAAAGTTGACTTTGACTTGACGGTATCTTAGCTATTTTACTTTGCCCCCAGAAGCCCGTGTTAGGAAAGGATCCTTTTAAGCCACATGTAGCTAGATGTAATAGGGATCTGAGGCTCTGCAGAAAAGGAGTTAGAAAATTCTTGCAAGATTATGCATCCCCAGCCAATCATTTGCCTCTGACCTGGAGGGTACAGACATAAAGATATAGTGTATTGCAGCAAACTCTGCCGTCAAACTCTCTTTCAATCTAACAATAATTCCAGCCAACATTACAGAGGAGGCAAAGAAAAAAGTCATTTCCCCTATTAATATGTAATCTCTCTAGGATTGTTTGATCAACAGCACTGTGTGTTAAATACAAATATAAATGCTGCAGACAGAAAACCGTCTCTGCCACCTGGTGGAGGATTCCAGAAGGAATCTGTTTAATGTACCATGTAACTTTTCTCTACCTAACCTTGTGGGTTGTACTTTCATCACAGACAGCTTACTAGCACACATGGGCAGTGTCCACTTTCAAATTCATCATTTTAAAATAGTTTGGGAACTTCAACTATTACTTTGTCTCTTTTATCTTCTCTAGGATGCTGTGTGGCAACAATCCAGGCTCGCGACATGAGATGTGAGACTCCCACTGTGGCCCTTGTTACTTGATGCCCTCATGGTTTCGCTGATTCTTACACAAGAAATTTAGAAAGGGAGAAAGAGACAGTGGAAGACGAATCAGCTCAATAATATTGATTTTCCAGTTTTGCACACGTTGAGTCAGGCAAGTGCAAACACTGTTTTAATGACCATTGCTGTTCAAAAAGAGAAACTAGGTTGCTCCTCCAAATCTGCAAGAAACAAATCAGATAAGTAGCTACATGAAAACTGTGAAGGGTCACTATTCAATTGGACTGGGGGGAACAGTGCAAATTAGACAACATTGTCCTAGAAGAAACCCAGAAGTTCCATGACAGACCTATTTTTTATTCTTTGTTAAATAGTCTATCAGAAAAGAAGAACAGTGAAAGAAAACATAAACAATGGGGGGTCCAGGTATGTGACCATCCTTAAGTTATACCCGTGTACTTCCAGATTAACATCAACATTTTCTGAAGGACACATTGAATTTCTGGGTCGGGTTTTTGTCAACTGGCTAGGAAATGAGTCTTGGAAAGCTACCTGTGATTGGCTGGGTGTCTGGCTCACACAGCAAACGTCGATTCAAAACAGAATTGACCCCGGACATGATCAGCCCACCACTGGGGGACTTTCGTCACACCATGCATGTGGGACGAGGTGGCGATGCCTTTGGAGACACCTCTTTCCTTAGGAACCATGGTGGAGAGGAAGTCAAACCCCACAATTTCTTTGCTCGGACACTGTGGCATGTGAGGAGGAGCCCGCTAAGGAACCGGGGAAGCCGAAACAAGGATCAGGGCTCATCTGCACCTCCCGCCGTCTCACCCATCATCAAGAATGCTGTGTCACTGCCCCAGCTCAATCAGAGTCACTATGACAGTGATGATCTTGGTATAGCATTTGCCTTCAAGAAACCCCCAACAAGCTTCTCTGACTATGGTAGGTGGCTTCTAAGGTAACTCATTTGAGTCAAATAGGTTATCTTGTTTTAGATATTTATTCTTTCTGCGCTTTGGGTTTATTTAGATCAATATTTCTCAACTTTGACAACTTTAAGATGGGCGGACTTCAATTCCCAGAATTCCCTTACCAGTATGACTGGCTAGACAATTCTGGAAGTTGAAGTCCACACCCGTCTTAAAGTTGGCAAGATTGAGGAACACTGACTTAGATACACGACAAAAACATTTCATAAGCACACTCAAAGAGACATTTCAATAATATTTTTAGAAGTCTATACTTTTTGGATTGACAAGTGTCATACTGCAGTATGTGTTTAAGGGAAGTCTGTCACACGTTACCTTACATTACAGTTTCTATGATTCTCTGCTGCAGTAATTTTCTTTTCTTGGTCTCCCATTCTTTTCTTGAAAACAGTTCTGCAATATGTGATTACCAAATCATTATTTTGAATAATATGTACTGGCTCTTTAGTCATAGCATTGTCTTAGTACATATTCAAATGACATCTTTGAAGAGTTTCTCAGAGGCTTTGTAATAAGAAGTTTCTATAAGTATATAAGTCTTTTTTTTAAGTATAAAATAAAAGACTGTGAAAATGGAGGGTTCCTAGCGGGAAATCACAATGTGACTCATAGCTTTCAGATGTCCTTTTTTTGGCCTTTCAGCCAAGTGCCAGCAGGCATCTGAGAGTACTTTAAAGTTTCATCAATTTTGGGGGGTCTGGTGGTTCTTCTGCTACATATTTTCAAGTCTACACCAATTCTATAAGTCATATGTTTCCAGAATGCACTTGGCATTATCCTGGAATGATAACGATAAGGCCAGAAATAGCTATGTGTATTTTCTGGTTTACCCAACAATCCATAGACAGCAGGAGATTAGAAATGGGAAGTGTGGTTATAATTGGAAAGGGAAGGGAAGAGGTGGGGTAATCTCAAATTGCAAATATGCATGAGATTGGCAAGTGCAACCAAAATGAAGCAAGTATGTTGTGAAGAGTCTAGAAACTGCAAAAATATCACTGTTAGAGCAATCTTAACTTTTGCTGCAGAATAAACACTGGTACAGATGGTCTCACATACCAATTATTTCTTAATGCTTAATATGTCTGCAGTATCCTTGTTTATCTATTTGCTAATAACTTATTTTTATCTATTACTATATTGTTTATTCTAAATCAGAAACTTAGCATCTGCAGTTGAGTGTTGTATCAGTGGTACATAAGCAAAATAAATTTTGGAAGAGTTAACTTGATAAAAAAAAATAGAACAGAAATAATTTGGAGCAATAAGATCTCTGGGGAGGGGCTATAAGGTGGCAACATAACCTTAAATTTTAAAAATGAACAGAATATAAAAATCTATTGCTAAGCTCTAAATAACCAGCAACTAAGAATTTTGCATATGTAATCAGAATAAATTGAAACATAGGATATGTTCAACATGACAGGAGAAATGCTTACCCATGTACAAATTCTACATCAGGAAGACAGAAACCCTGGAGAAGAAGGGCCTTCCAACTGTCATATAGAGATACATGGTTACAACCAGCCTATGAACTGTATAAGCCAGGCATTTCTCTGTGTGTAGGCCACTTCACTTTATGCCGAATGTAAACACAGGGATAGGAGAAAAACAGGAGATATGATCTCTCCTCCTGATTATAGCTTTTTAGACTTGTCTGCAACTGCGTATAGGCATCAACACATACCTATGCTACAAGAGGGTTGATGGATAAGCGTAGGTTGCAGAAGGTTGCAGACGGACTGATGCACATACTTCCCAAATCTCAATTACATGTTATGTTGAGATGTGCATCCTGCATGCTAATTGATTGATCCAACTTCCAGTTGGCTTTGTTATTTGAATGTCCTCTAGCCAGAACATTAAAATTCATAGAACTATAAATGCAACAGCTATGCAACTATCTCCGGACAGACACAGATGTTCCCTGACATGCAGCAACATTGATGTCTACTCCAGGCTTACGGCTCTAATGCCATAAATGCATTTGATTAATGTCATCTCAAATGAGATGCTTTGTTTCACTGATTTCACCTGAGCCACTTGGGAATCCTTTGCAGCTGAAATTGGTGTAACAATAAAATACCTTGAATCAATAAATAGATCATGACTTTGACATTGTGCTTACAGAAGTCGGACATTTCATTACTTTGTTGTAAACACAGAACTCTGGGTCTATGCTAATACACGCAATGACATGTGTCTATTTGGAGAATTGGTAAATATGTCAAAAGAAAAGGTATATAGAGCAGTGGGGGGAAATCATGATCAAAGGCATTATTTTTTTGTACACTTGTTTTGGAAGTTAAATCTTCATGAGCAAATGCAATGAGACATGCATTAGTGGAAACATATCTAGGATATGTTTTAAATCTGTGCCGTTTTTGCTATCTTTGAGTAGATATATATGTAAGATATTGGGGAGATTAGTGCTGGGAACATGGCCTGTGTCCAGCAAGGGAATCTGCATTCAGGACAGAATGCTAAGCAAGCAGCTGATAGAAAAAGAGAAGAATCTGTATGTAAAGGAAGGAATTTATGAAACAGGAATATTTGGATCATGAGACGAGACCAGAATGAAGTAGAACAGATCTCCTCCAGTGTCAAGCACTAAACCTGGATGTTGCTCAGATGTTTCCAGACGATCTTCTATGCACCCACCTGATCAACACAGGAAGAAGTCTAGTCCAATTCTGATCTCAGCTCAAAACAGTGGAACACATTCAGGTTTTACACTGTTTAATTGGCAGCTGCTTTCTTTACCTCCTGTAATGTCTGGATCTGCAGTAGAAAACTGCAGCATTTGCACTGAGGTGGGACCAGGAGACTCACTTAGAGCAACTGCAGCTGTAGTTATCTTTGCCCACGTTGCCAGTTGAGCAATGTGTTGTTCTTTCCACGGCTCTCTTCAAAAGAGACACGAGACAATGCTGCCCTCTCTTGTACATGATGAATTGTGCAGTTGTTGCAATAATCACATTCCCCTTTCCAGCTTTTTACACTTTATCATCCCCGCTGTAAATTCCAGCTTCATGAGCAAAGTGCAGAAAAGATAAGGTTAACCAATCATTTAGAGAGAAAACTAGTTCCCCATTCTTTCTGCTTTTATCCATTTGATCTTCAGAGTGTAATCAAACCTGCGGTTCCTTTGCTCCCAATATATTTGCTCACTAAATAAGCATGACCAATATTTCATTGCCCAGGCCAGCTGGCTCTGATGCATAATTCATACTGCTTTTAGAATTACGTGTTTAGCAACAGGCAGGAGGATATTCACAGAAGATCTTGACTAAGGCAGTGCCTATGTACCTAAGGTATCTTTATTCCAGAGATGAGAATGGCTGAAACGTGCCTTGGAAAATTAAGTAACCATACTGAACCATCATAAGATCAATTACTATGCTTTTTAAATAAAAAGCAGGGTATAATGTTTTAAAATAAAATTAAGAGTCAATGGGATGTAATGTGCACCTGGAAAAGAGCTTTGGCAGCTCAGGCCTTTCCTCGGGAGGAGGCAGTAAATTCCATCAGAGGCCCAAATTAAGAGACTGCGCAGTCTTGAGCTGGATGGGGAAGGAGGAAGAGGTTCAGGGTAGCCACACCCTAGAAACTCTCAGGATATATCTAACAGGCTATAGCTTTGGTTTGGCAAGATTCTGTCCATTAGGTATAAGCAAATAAAGAATTGAATTTAATTGGATTTCAGTGTGTTGGCTCTGGGTTTGGGCCTGACAGTCAGCTAGGTTCCTCTATACCAACAACCTCTTTTCCCCACAGAGGCCACTCCAGATTTTTATAGGACAGGGGTGTTGAACTCACAGCAGTGTCATATTGTGATCTTTTTCCCGCTTCCCTAAACTGGGCATGGGCTTAGCCAGCGCATGATGCATCCAGCCTGCGGGCCACGAGTTTGACAGTCCTGTTATAGGAAGTTCATAGACTTCCTTGGTTCTTCCTGGCACATGTTTCTCCAATAACTGACATTCGAAACATAATGCTTCCCACAATATAAATAATACACAGCCTTGAAGGCACCAGGTTTGGAAAGACTGCTCTATGAAGATAATCTAGCACTATTTATATTTAATGGAAGAATTGTCACATTAACTATTTCATTCTTTCTGCCAATATACATACCATAATTTTGATTAAGAATAGGAAGACAAATGGGCCAGACTTTCACAAAATAGCCTACTTTGCATCTTTTAGATGTGTGAAATCCCATTGTTCAGGAATCATAATCTGAACTCACATGGCATGTTGAACAGGGTTAAAAATTAAAATGACTAAAAATAATTAATAGTTTCTGGTTCAATATGTTATGATACTCTGCCAATGTGTTAGCACTTTGTAATATCAGGCGCAGGGACATTCCAGAGGGAGGCAGCAAATGGCATCATGTATGTGTTCATATCAACCCACAACGGCCATGACTTTCAAACTGGTGTTGAATGGCATGATGCCAGCTTTTGTGATGGTGTTAATATGCCTGATTATGGACCCCAGTTTTAGTATAGAAATAGAATACATATATACTGTACCATGTGGAAATAGACACAAGACGTATGCCATAAAATGTGAAAACAGACCCAGAAATGTAATATAACACTCTAATTCTGAACCTACATGTTTCTACATATTTCCTTTCCTGGCTCTGGGAGCCCACTGTTGAAGGATGTCTACTAGGTTAACTCAGGGATGAAAAATTTGCTCTTGGCACCAAGAACAGCTCATTAGAAACAGCTCACAATCCCCTGAGCTGTGACTAATTTGCATATTTTAGCTGTATGCTATGAACACAAATGTGCATGAGGTGGGAAATGTGAATCAATGTTAGTCTGACATGGTGCACTCGCTCCACAATAGTCTTATCCTGAAATGGTAGAGTCTCTTGCAGAGAAATCTTGACTAAGCACTAAGAGGAAGAAATAACTCATCTCTTTCTACCTTGCTCTCTCATCTCCTCCCCACCCCAAAACACATTTGTGAGCTTAAAGAAAAAAGGACCATTTTGAAATCCGATCCCAGAAATACCAGGTGCAGTCAAATATATAGGATTAGTTTTCATTTCCTTGATTATTATTATTTTTTGCCTTTAACCCATTTGCTCTCACATTGTCAACCTTTTGTCCAGAGATTTGCAACATGAAAGCTGCAGTTTTGAGCAGGGTGCATGAAAAACCTCTAGTTTCCTAGAATTGGGAAATAATACCCACCTGTCCTCATATTTCACATTCTACAAATATAGAATTGTCACCTTTTTTTAAAATTTATTTATTTATTTATTTATTTTGTCAAACAATTATTAGACAACAGGTATAAGTGTAAACATGGATACGAACAAGATGGATAGGAACAAGAAAAAAGAAACAATAGGACAGGGATGGTAGGCACTTTGGCGCGCTTATGCAAGCCCCCTACAGACCTCTTAGGAAAGGGGTGAGGTCAATAGTAGACAGCCTAAGGTTAAAGTTTTGGGGGTTTGGGGAAGAAACCACAGAGTCAGGTAGAGTAGTCCAGACATTGACCACTCTGTTGCTGAAGTCGTATTTCCTGCAATCAAGTTTGGTGCGGTTAACCTTGAGTTTGTATCTATTGTGTGCTCTTGTATTGTTATGGTTGAAGCTGAAGTATTCATTGACAGGTAGGACATTGCAATATATAATTTTATGTACTATACTTAGATCAAACTGAAGGCGGTGTAGTTCTAGGTTGTCTAGGTCTAAAATTTCAAGTCTGGTGGCATAAGGTATTCTGCTACGAGTAGAGGAATATACCTTCTGCTGTAACAGATAATGCAGAGAAGTAGTTTTCCATTATTATTTTTTCTCATGATTGATTTCATGGCCTTTCAGGATTAGAATCTGGATTCTGCACCATCCCACGTGTTCCCCGGTCTGAGAGGCCTCCCGAGAGCTCCCATCCTGCTGAGTCGGCATTGCAGCGTTCAGATTCCTTACTGTCTTTCCGCCTGGACCTTGGCCCCTCTCTCATGAGCGAACTTCTTCATGTCATCAGCTTCTCAGGAGGCGACAGCTCCGACTCCAGGGAAAAGAAAGAATGCGAAGAGAGCAAACCCCCAAGCAGCAGTGAGCCTCACTCTTCCCTTCACATTAAGAGCAACTGGTCAGACGACTCGCTACCTGGGAAGTCAGAATCCCATCATGGTAATGGTGAAGAAAGCCAAAACGTATCAAGCCTTTTGGATTACTCCGAGCTTAGATCACCCTTGGGACATTTGGCCTATGCCAATGGAGACTCTCATTCTATAGAGATGTCTGAGGAAGGATCTCCCTGTTTGAGAAGCAGGAGTTCTAGTTCTGAACAGGAGGCAGTGCCAAAAGAGACCTATTGGCAAAAAGGGCACCCCAAGGACTGTAACATAGAACCAAGAGAATTCAACCATGCTGCCCGTGTCTTAGCGTGCCATTATGGGGCAGGAAGTACCTACCGCAGTCCATCTCCACAAGAAGATCCAAGGAGACAAGCCTCATGGGAAAGCCCAATTGCCAACTCATGGCACTTGAAAGTAGGTGCACCTGAGCAACGGGAATGTTCTACTGGGTGGCGACAAAGAGGAGAAGAGGAGGAGGAAGAGGAAGAGGAGGACCACGACAAGTCTGACAGTGATGAAGAAACCATTGTTAGAGAAGGACACAGTGATTCCTTTGAATATGTTGATGAAGAAGATGAAGATGAAGTTAAGGTTTGAACGGACATATATGTTCTCTTGTGGCCTCCCACCAGCCTCTTAGGAGATATCAGAGCAAAATGAAACAATGTAAAGCTATCTGGCATTCTGGATATGTGCAGATTCACAAGGTTAGCATTCTTTCCAGATGATCTTCTGTATTTCAGTGCTTCCTAAACTGGTGTTTTCAGACACCAGTTGAATTCCCATACAGTGATAAGTTCTACCACATTTACAGGGTGCCAGGCTAGGAAAAGCAGATGGAGGATGGAACTGATTTCTCTACTTTGGTCTCTCTCCTCCTCCCTGCTTTGTGGGTTTAAAAAAAGAAATGGTAAAAAGGAACAATTTAGAGCAAACCAAAAAGTATTAGTTGCTCTTTTGTGGCAGCTGACAGTTAAAGATGCTTATGACTTCACATGTTCGTTTCTTCCCACCGGTTGACTGATTTCATCATGACAGATAATGCAATTATTTTTCCATCCCCTAGAAATAAAAACATTTATACTTAAGAATAGAGATCACTGAGACCTTTCATATCTCTATCAAATAACTATCAGGAAAAATGTGATTAAAAAAGAACAGTCTAGAAAAGGGAAGAGAAACCGTACCTCCATTGGGACAATATTCTCCTAATTGCCTTGTGCTAACTGCCTTGTGCTGAAAATAAAGATCAACTCAACTGTTTTTCCCATCCAAGATACTGGGACACCAGCAAGGCAGGATGGTTCCTCTCCTCTTTTTACAAGAAACACAAAATTTGGATTGTATCTGAAACCAGTTCATCAGCACACTGTCCATTTTTCCTGCACCAGAACTCTGACTGAGATAGGCTTGTTGTTTATTATACACCCTCGGAAGGAAATATAATCCTAGTCTTCCAATTGATATCATTCCAAGGAATCTGTATGTTAAGCTTGTTGTTGTTTTATATACTTCCAGAGCACGCACAGAATTCAATTTATGTTAAGGATCTAGTTTACTGACATGAAGGGCTGAAATATAACTTTCCATTCTGTATCTCCTAAATTCAGGCATTGGCAACGCAAAACCCTAAGTAACAGTTTGTTTCTAGCACTTACAGCTTTGCATAGCTACTGCAGCAGCTTATCCATAGTGCTCGTTCAGGAAGAAAAGGAAATTATTTCTCAAGGTAAAATCAGATTCTGAAACAGGGCTGCTTTTCATACTTCCATGTTCCAAAAAAAAAAAGAGAGGACAGTTTACATGTTGTCTTTGGAAAGCCTTCCAGGTATTCCCTGGATTTGCTGCTAGAGCCATACACAAGGCTGTTGCTTAGCTGAGAAAGAGGCTGAGTAGAGTACAATCCCTGCAATGATTCCACTTCATAATTATGATATATAGCATGGTTTAAACAGGGAGGATAGCATGCATAAAGTCACCCTTTTCATTTAAACCTCATGGGTCTGCCACCCTGCACAAACTGCATACTCTTGGAAGCAACTCTTCTGCATACCAAGGGAAAGAGGCTCAATGAAATCTAAAAATGCAGCCTTGCATGTCTTTGGCCACATGCTCTACCAACATACTTCTGCACTTCTGCCCACTGGTAGAAACAACTTTCATTGGTCAGGCAATACTCCCCCTCCCCCTCTTTGCCTCAAAGTCCATTCAGACAACCATAAATTATACCCTCCTTAAGAGAAGCAGGATCCTTGAAAGTATCCTTGAGAGGAAGATCAGACTGCTTAATCTGAAAGTATCTCGGAATGTAATTTATTCTCACAGCAACAGTTGACCATCCCCAAAAAGAAAAAAAAGGGTAAAATTTTTCTCTCTGGCTAATTATAGTGGTGACCATTTTTTACACAGGAATATTTTGGAAGCATCGCTCATTGAGATAAGTCAGTCTGAATCATGTCTTTGTGCTCATTTTGAAGGGTCTCTCAGACAGTTATGTTGGCTGGGAAAGAAGGGTTGTCTTGTCGTAGACATGGAAGAACATGAGAACTAGGCCCCTCACTCCCCCTTCCCCTACATATTTTCAGAAGATACTCATACATTGCCCTCTTCCAGCTCCCACCCATCTGCCTGCATTTTTCCCTGATCAAATCACTCTCTCAAGGAACTATTCTGCTGAGAAACCAAAGGGAAGAAGTGGATGTCATATAGCAAACTCTTTAGGGGGTTAGCAGCTATGAATAAGAAATATTGCCAAAGGATCTAACATGCATGGCAGTGAGATTCCTCTAATCAACTGAAATCAAGTTTTAAAAGCAGGTATAAGTATGTTTTAACATTCTTCCTTCCCTCAAAAGGGTTCCCTGAAATTGTTCCTTTGGGTTGTTTTTAGCTACTAAGCAAACCAAAGCAATCATAGTACATGGAGATTCAAGCCTCCATGATAATTGATAATTAAGATAAGGTGATAATTAAGATTTTTACTTCTTCTTTACCAATGTCTGTATTATTGGTAGGGTATCTTTTTGCAGCCCAAAACACTAGCTCCTTGGCAGTGGTGGGATTCAAATATTGTTGCCACTGGTTTGGTGGGTGTGGTTTGGCGAGCACGCTTTGCGCATGTGCACACACTTTGTGTGCACACGTGCACCTAACGCGCACTTTGTGCAGGCACAGAGGCATTCTACCTCGCCTCCTGCAAGCCTGCATGATCTCCCAAATGCTTCAGCAGCTGCCGCACGGCACTATTTTGTGCCACGCAAAGCAGCTGCGCTTCAAATTCAGTGGATAAAGGTGAGTATGGGAGCCTGAGTGGGTGGGTGGCCCCAACAGCAGAGCCATTAGAGCAGTGGAGAGAACCAGTTCAGTCTCCGCTGTTCATCGCTCCTACTGGCTCTCCAGAACTGGGCAGAACCAGTCGAATACCACCACTGCTCCTTGGGGATAATTGAGGGGGCACATAGACAGGGATAAAGAAAAAAATAGTGGGATCCAAGCCCCAAAAATGGTATGTACATTTATTTTGTCTCTGGCACTCATTGCCAGTTTTTGGTTAACTTGTTAACACTTTCCCATTCTTTTCCAAGAAACAGGCCATAGATAAAGGAAGATCTCTCTTAATCAGAGGTTTGAACAAATCACTTACACCAGGGGTGTCAAACTCGTGTTGTCATGGCGGCATCATGTGACATATTGGGACTTTCCCCCCCTTCGCTAAACCTGGTGTGGGTGTGGCCAGCGCATGACATATCCAGCCTGCAAGTTTGACAGTCCTGACTTGCACCCTGTGATAGGAATACAAACTACCTACCTCCGTTATAATGTCCTAGTGCAGGGGTTTCAAACTTGATTTCATTGAGGGTTGCATCAGGGTTGTGTTTGACCTTGGGGGCTGGGGTAGGTGTGGCCAGCTCGACATCACTCATGTCGGGGGCGCCTATGGTGGCCCGAGCACTCTGCCAGTGAAAATGGACTTCCGAGCTCCATTTTTGGCTGCAGTGGCATCCTGCACCCCTCTGCCAGTGAAAACGGAGCTCAGGAAAGCTGCACATGGCCCTCCAGAGCTCTGTTTTCACTGGCAAAGGCACTGCAGTTCTTTGCTAAGGTGGCCTTGCAGGCTGCATCTAAGCAACCCACGGGCCGGACGCAACCCCTGGGCCTTGAGTTTGCATCCCTGTCCTAGTGAGTACAGATAGCCCTCATTTAGCAATCTATTTAGCAACAAGTCTCAGTTCCAACACTAATGAAAAAGGAACAGTTCTGACCAATCCTCACATTAATGACCTTTGTGGGTCTGTAAAGCAAAAGAAAGCTGAAGTAAAGTCATAGACACCATCACGGATTCATTTAGTGACCACTTCATGTAACAACTGTGGTAGTTAAGTGAGTATTACCTGTATAGAACTCTGTCCTTCGGAACCACTTTACTCCATAGTCCTGTCTTGTCGGGTATACTATATGTATATATGCTGGCACTTTTTCAGGAACTTGAATGAGTAAAAGTGCTTTTCTACAGGCTTATTCTTGGCTTGTTTTCCTGTGATTTGAATTCACTAGAGCAAGGGTCACCAACCTTTTGGACCTCAGGGACCACCAAAGTCATAATTTTAAATCCCGTGGACCAGAGACCCTGGGAAAACCCCCCAAAAAAGTCTGCAGTAAATTCCCCACCCCGTTTTCCTACCAATCGATCATTCTTTATTTGGGATCACAAGATACCGTCTCCAGCTCCATTCTTAGGGAGAGAGAGAGAGAGACTTTTGGCTTCATACAAGGAAAGCAGCAGAAGTCTTTCTTTCTCTCCCCCAAACTCCGCCAGAAATGAGTGTTTGTGAGACTTGTTGCACCAGCGCAGCCTCTTGAAGCAAGATGCCTTGCAGGGTCCCAAAGACTCATTTCTGGCGGAGTTTGGGGGAGAGAAAGAAAGACTTGCTGCTTTCCTTGCATGTAGCCAAAAGCAGAAGAAGAAAGAAGTGAAAAGAAGCAGCCCAGTGGCCAGGCCAGGTGCGTGGGGCGCATGGGGCAAGTTTCCCCCCCCACACCCTTTCCCCCCTCCCCTCACTACCTTGTGTTGTTTGCAATGCAAGTGATGCAAGCGTTGTGTTTCCACGGGCCATGTGGGCAGTGCAGCCTTGTGTTCCTGCACAGCCTGAATTCATTGCTTTGGGGGGGGTGCTTTGGGGTGACATTTCTCTGTGGACCACCAAAATTTTCTCGTGGACTATCAGTGGTCCCAGGCCCACTGGTTGGCAACCAGTGCACTAGAGCATTAGATGACAGTCACCGACTACATTTGGGATGCCCTCTGACAACATGGATTCTTTGGAATGAACAAGTTCTTTCCATATTCACAGAAGAATTTTTTTTCCTTGTGGCAAGCAGAGATGTCTGGGAGATGAGGTCACCAAAATGTCCCTCACAGCACTGTGATTGTTCACAAGTTGGCAGCAGCTCGAGGAAGCCTAATCCTGCAGTAAGCTGTACGTGGCAGGAAGAGGGAGAAAAGCAGGAAGAAACAGAGAGAATATAGTCAATAAGCACTATGTATCCAGCTAACTGATTTTCCCTGATGGATGGCTTGTAACAGGCTGACTTCAACCCCACTGCCTTAGCAACAGAAAGGACTGTAAACAACACATCAGTAGTGATTTGGCATTTAGCTGGTATTCTTGATGGCTAGAGATGTATTTTAGGAAGGGTTGGCTTAAACAAGGTGAACAAGATGGGAAGTTAAGTACAGCTTTGCAATCAAGTACACATTTTTTAAATTGGCTATGTAGAGAGATAAGCCAAAGGCTTATCGAGTACTGATATTTGCACTGGCTGACATTGATTCAACATGCTCTTTTCACAGCTCTATCTGGAGAGATTGAGAATGGAAACTGGAAATCTAGTATACAAAGCTGATTGCAACCCACCAAATAATTATTAATGGCAGCTTTCTTCCCTATACATAAAGGAGGTTTCCCTTCCCCAGTCACTTTTATTTCAGTGATTTTCACACACATAAATACCAACAGCTGCTTTTGATTTTTTTTTTAAGTGTGCGTTTTAAATGCAAATGGTATTGAACATTATGTCTAGCATGACCCTAAACAGCTTGAAAATCTGTAGAAAAAATATCATATTTATATTGCTTGCCCATTTTTTCAGTGCTACCCTCAGCAATTTGGACATCTTGGCAAACATCCCTATGTCTGCTCTGGGTTATCTGATAAGCTTCAAAGTACAGATTCCATCCTTCTATATATTCCTGGCACTTGTTACCATTCCTACTACCACAATTTTTATATGTAAATCTGTATATATAGACTGGTTGGTGTCCTTGTGTTTTTTTCCCTTTGGATTTCAACTTCCAAGTATATTCCAATTCACCTGAGGCAGTTTTAAGAATCAAGAACACACAAGCACTTATTTGTGCCATTTGGATTTTGCTTTTCAGCAATTCAATATAATTTTTCTACAGAATAAAAAAATTCTGTTTGGGTTGAGAGGAAAGCATGACTAATCACTGTACCAGGCTCCTAAGAAGAATCTCATCTAATCAAAAGGCATGCTTTAGCTCTGACTAATCCTTCATACACCAGAAAGTTTAGTAACTCAAATAATCAAAGGAAGGATTCTTTTTTCTGCAGACACATAGAATTTAGAAGTTATTTTCCTTTAACAAATCCAATTTACTAATGCATTTGTCTGAAAGTCCTACATTAGCTCACATTTGACACAAAATGTATCACATGAATCCACAAATCCAAAGTATTCATAATCCCATTTTGATTCACCACCATTGCAATTTACAATTTACATTTTTTTTAAATTTTGAAAAAAATATCTTATGTCCATCATTCCAATATGTTCAAGCGCATATTTACTCTTAGGCCGTATTATGTTAAACCAGATTGTATAATCTTATGTGTAGTATTAGATTTGTACAGACATGGTTTACAAGCCAGAACTGGCTGGATTCACCCTAAGTTACAACCAAACAAAACACAAAGCATACTGTGTGAAGCAGATTTTCATGATCAGTAATTCACCCCAGCTAAGGAGAACATGCTGAAATGAAATGATGTGAAAATTTAAAACCTGCTTTAGTAGATTAGAGTTAAGTATTCTCTGAAGCCAGATCCCACCTTCATCATAACTTTGCTAGATGTTTTTTTTTTGTGGCAGAAAGCATGTGTCTTTCATGCGGATATCAGAAGCTTTATTCTCCAACAATTATCTGCCTCTCCTTCCCACAGTTGGAATAAGATAAGCCTTGGCAAGATTGAGTTAATTGCTAACTACCTGGAATTCCCCATAAAGATAATGACAGGGAGAACTAACAAAGGGAAATGGAGGGAGCTTTCCTTTAATATATTTGGAAGCACTTTTAACACCTGGTGGTTTGTTTCTCAAAACTGCAATGCCAGATATCAAGATGAGGCTGTTATTACACAAGAGAAACAACCATCTTTAGGCTGACTAGTCAGGAAGCGCTGCTGCAATATGATGTCAGCTGCAGAATGCAGATTAAGCTGCTGCTTCCTAAAGCAGCTTTATTCAACCTTTGCAGCAACAGCGCAGGAATCTTTGCTAAAGCAGAAGCTTAATAGCCCTAAGAAGTAGGGACCAAAAAAAGCAAATATAAATAGTAAGGGTCATTTCACATCTTGGCTGCTGCTTACAAATATGCTATACCCTGGAAATAGGACTTATAGCTTCAGGTAAAGGGATTGCCATTTTTTTCCTCCTATTCATGGAAGCAATAGCCCAATAGTATAAATCTACAAATAGATTTGTAGACTTCAGTTCCCAGAATTCCCCAGCCATGAAATCCACACATCTTAAAATTGCTAAGGTTGAGAAACACTGGTCCAATCCAAACTTCTCCAGCCTAGGCCCTAGCAGATAGCCAAAATATATACAAGGTACTTGCTGGCTGAAGGCAGTTCTATCAGCCAGATGCATCATCAAAAAGGTGTTTGGGGACCCAAAGGATTGGTTCACAAAATATATTCTGTCATGGTTTGTTCCAATTGTTTTGATAAATTAGTCACAATTGTTAAGTTCACACATTATAATGGCAATAGTTTACACACTGTAGTGATAGGATTTGCAACATGGGTTTCAAACAATCATATAAACTTCACGGAAGTGTGTAAATCTAACACAGGGCTTCTTTCCTATTGTAAGAGGGGACTTTTCCTTACAACCATTTTAACATGCTGTTTTTTTCCATTCTTGAACTAGCAGAAAATATGCTACTATAAATTGCCCTGCACCATATTCCGGCAGCAGTTGATACTTTCTTACAATTTTAATGCAAGTTAAGGAACATTACTCCCCAAAAAAGTCAATGCAGTTAGGCTGCATTAACAGAGGAAAGGTATCAAGATCACATGAAATAATTGGTACCTGCTATATACTGCCTTGATAAGACCACCTTCCATTTCTGATCATCACAATACAAAAAAGATCTTGAGACTCTAGAAAGAGTGCAGAGAAGAGCAACAAAGATGATTTGGGGTCTGGAGGCTAAAACATAGAGTGAATGGTTGCAGGAACTGGTATGTCCTCTAGACCAGAGGTCTTCAAACTTGACAGCTTTAAGACTTGTCAACTTCAACTCCCAGAATTCCTCCTCCAGTCATGTTAGCTCAGGAATTCTGGGAGTTATTTATTTATTTATTTATTTATTTATTTATTTATTTATTTATTTGACTTGTATGCCGCCCCCTCTCCAGAAGGACTCGGGGCAGCTAACAACTAAAATCACATAATAAGTTATTTACCTAAAACCATATTAAACTAGACAAGTCAAATCCGAATTAAAACCCCACAATTTAAAACAAACATCAACCCCCCCAGGAGGTCAGCATAGCCGGACTGCACAAATAACCAGGTCTTTAGATCATGGCAGAAGGTGCGGAGATCAGGGGCCGACCGGAGCCCCAGGGGAAGCTGGTTCCATAAAGTGGGAGCCGCCACAGAATAGGCCCTCCCCCGGGTCACCGCCAAGCGACACTGGGTCGCAGACAGCACCCCGAGGAGCCCACAAGTCTTAAACGTGCCAAGTTTGAAGACCCTTGCTCTAGACTAACAATGAGAAGGACTAGGGTGACCTGACTGCATTTTTCAAACATTTGAGAGACTGTCACAAAGAAGTGGGGAGCAATCTAGTTACCAAAGCACCTGATGATAAGACAAGAAGTAATGGACAAAAACTTATCCAACCTAGAACTAAGGAGAAATTTCCTGACAGTGGGGACAATTAATCTGTGGAACAGCTTGCCTCCAGAAGTTGTAAGTGCTCCTTCACTGAAGGCTTTTAAGAAGGGATTGGACAACCATTTGTCTGGAATGGTATAGCATCTACTGCTTGGGCAGGGGATTGAACTAGAATATCTCCAAGGTCCCTTGCAACTATTACTCTGTACTCCTGTACCCTAACAGATTCTCCTGCCTTCATTTCCTTCATCACCATCTTCTCATCACTCGCTTGTGGGAAAAATGACAAACACTTGAGGGGGAGGGGGAGTAACAGGTTTGAGCAAATGTAGATGAATGCCCAAGATAGAGGGCATAGCAATTTCTCAAGTTGTCCAAGTAATAATTTATCTGTGACCTATCAGTCACATCATTTCTGAATATAATACTGACACTCTTTTGAAAGAGCATTGTGCCCCCAAACAGTTTTGGTAGAAGAGTGCGAATGAAATGGGATGGATGATTTCACAGGAAGAGCCCTTCCTCCTGACTTGCAACTGGATCAGCTTTCTGAGATTTTGCAACTCCTGTGCCAGTAGGACCTTTCTGTGGTGGGAGAAGAGTAAAAGCATTGATGGGATTCTTACTGGTAGGAGAAGTCAGGATGGGACTTAGGTAAGAATGAAGCAACTGAACATGATGTCTGGAGGCCAGAATGGCCAGGAATTCCTCCAAGAAATCTCTTGTCCATGGTTCCTGTTGGCTATGGGGAGGATCTGACTGTGTTGTCAAGAGAAGAAGTCTTCCGCTTCCTCCAAAGTGATTGCTGCCACAAACAGCAGACATGTGTACCTCCCACTACTTCTGCCTACTTCGGGGCTGTATTGCTGCTCAGTTGGGGAATTCCTGATCTCTTAGCAGCTGGATCCAGAAGGAAGCCCAATCTGGTGTAGGTTGAAATAAGAAAAACAATAAGATATTATAATCCTGAGTATACCAATTTGTTTTAAAACAAATGGCATTTGCCTTTGATTTAAATCAACTTGCAATCTGAAGAAACATGTTTTTCAGCTGGAGGCAGAGAATAGGTGGGGGTGGAGCCAGAGGTGGTATTTGCCAGTTCTGTGAACTATGCCTCCCCATTTCTACTACAAGCTAAGCTGCCTCTTAACTGATCATTGCCTGGAAGGCTGCTGCTGCTCCTTCTCCTTTCTCTTAAAGACATTTTCACAGACCATTACAGAATATTAATTTCAAATATCCACTTCTTGTTGGATTGATCTGTAATAACAGATGGTTATTTCTTTGTTTCCAATTTCTGGACATTTGTGATGGGTAAAAATACCTTTTCTTCCAGCAGTTCTGTAGCTGCTGGCCCTGGCTGTTCAGCTAACAGTCCTGACTCCTGCAGCCTATTTTTCACCAGATATCCAGGAACTCCAACACCTAGCATGATCTTGGTTGCCTAGGGTGACAATCAAGCCAATATGTGTTTCTGTAGTTCACGTCTCACTCTATTTTTTGTGAGAGAAACACTCTTTATTTAGCTCCTCTGGCGAGACATGTCAAGAATGGTCGAACTTCTAGCATAACTCTCATCTTCCTCAGAGCACACAAGCCCCACAACCAAGTAAAAGTCATTATCATTATCACATAGTCAGCCAGATGTTTAGACTGAATTTAGCATTTTTGTCCACCTATCCAGTCCTTCACAAGGACCTGGAATAGGCAGATGTGGATGATGTTCGATGGTCTTAAAGGTATTGTCACAAAGGATGTAAGTTGCTATGAGCAAAATTGCCTTTTGTCATTGACTGACAAATATTTTGTCAATGCCAATAGTGTTCAAGTGTTGTTTTGGGATTGCATGTAAGGCAGCTATTACTATTGATACTACCTTTGCTTTCTTTTGCTACAATCGTTCTACAGAATTTCTATTTGCAGGTCTTTGAATTTTGTTATTTTCTCCCGTTCTTTTTCTTCTATTCTGTTATCTACAGGTCCATTATCCAGGTTTTTTTGTCTTTCTTATTATGGACAGTTGTTAAGTCTGAGGTATTATGTGACAAGTGCCTGTTTGAATTCCAAAGCCCCAGAGCACTTTAGCTTCTTCGTTTTTCTATTACTTTCTCTATTTCATGGTCCCACCAATTCTTGTTTGCAAATATTTCTTGTAGACCTTCCAATGCACCATCGTTGCTGCTTTGTCATGCCGCTGCTTGTAGTCAGTCTGTGCAATCCTCTTGCAGCAGCTAACCAGGTGATCCACTGTTTCTTCAGCTTCTTTGCAGAGGTGGCACTTGTCTTCTCAATTCTGGTTTGGAAGCAATATTATTATTATGGTTCATCGCACAGTCAGCCAAATTTTCAGACTGGGTTTGGCATTTTGATCTACCTATCAAGTCCTTTCCAAGGCCCTGGGATAGGCAGATTTGGATGTTTGATGGTGTTACAGATATCATCGCAGGATGGAAACTGTTCTGAGTAAAGCTGTCTTTTGCAATTGATTGTTGATATTGTTGTTGTTGAATAAATATCACGGGGTGTGTAAGTTTGGGGATTAGAAAGGAATAATGGTCTATCAGAAAAGAGGTTAGAAATTTTCATGGAACACGAAAAGAAAAATCTTGCTGTTATGCCTTCGTTATAGATTAACATATATTCCTTTTTTCACAGGATGATCATATATTCAAAGGGGACTCAGAAAACATCCTTTGGTTTGAATTGTCTCTTCAGTTCAGCATTTCACTAGTTGTGAGTGAAATATTAAATGCAAACTGAACTACAGTATAGCAGCGTTCAGCATAATAATTGGTTCCACAATATATGTATTATAGTTAGCTCTTTTTCATGTTTTAAGAACAGCCTTTGCTCTTCAGAGCTCGCCATATATTTTGGGCTATAATTCTAATCTTCCCCAAACAGAATTAATTAGTGTTCTGTTTAGATTTGATTGGACAAATAATCTAACACAACTGAAGATGGCAGAAAGGTTACTCCTAGCAAAACTCATGCATTAGTTAAGAAATCCCATGTGCAAGTTTCAGGAAAGTTTATTTACTTGTTTATGCTACACAGAGGGAAAATAATGTTTAAAAGATCCTTACTGTGTGTACCAAGCTGCAAACTCCTAGAATTAAGTAAATAATATCGGGGTCTTTTGCAAGAATGCCTGTATAAATAATTGCATTTTTGACTCATCTAGGACAATAAATGGCACACAAAGCATCCATAAAAATTGTGAAATGAAGTCATAAATTGTGCAACCAAATAATAATGTTTTCAGGTATAAACTTTTAAGTGTCTTAAGTCAGGTATAAACTTTAAAGAACTTTTATGTTCTTTTATGTTTTTATGTGATTTGAAAATGTGTATTCACTGCTCTGCATAAAGACATATATTTTCAGATACTTCTGAGAAGCTCTGCGGGGAAATGGTAATTTTAATGGTAGTTTTTCAGATATAATGGATGCCTATTACTAGCTCCTCATTTCCATATCAATCACTAGATCAGTAGTGACATTGTTTTTAAAATAGCCTAAGTCTGAAGGTTTCTTAAATATTAACAGATTTATTGTGGAAGATACATATTACAGGCAATAATACATTTGTTATGGAGAATACTCTTCCTCCACCTCTCTTAATTCCAAAAAAGTACATTTTATCTAGGAATGTTCTTAACAAGGATTCAGCACAAAATAGTTCATTCAATCTTTCTGAATCCAGTGGGATTTAATCACTAGCTGTAGGCTAGGCTAGTGTAGTCTAAAAAACATCCCAGAAAAAGCAGTAGTAAATACTTCCATATTATGTCTAAGATAATGGCACAAATCTGTCCGTGAAATCAGCAAAAGTCAAGGCTAAACTTGACTCTCCTTTTTTTCAATGTATTTATAATTGCAGTATACAGTATTCCATTTCAACATTTTTAAATATATGTTTTAATAATGTGCTTGGTAATCTTTACTTTGGTAACTGGTAATCTAACTCAGCGGTATACTAATGATACAGGAATAACATCCATGAATGCATCAGATACTTTGACTGTGAACTCACAATAAGCAGAAATTGCTCTTACTTCTAACCTGTGCAATAAAAATTCAATCTGTACTTCATAAACTGAGAACACAAAAATGTGTTCTATGCAGGAATAATACTGAATAGGTGAATGGATTGGGGGAGTAAAAATGAAAATCTTGTCCTCCATGGGGCCTGGCTACCATAACTTCATCTTCTAAGGCTAAATCTTCCAAAGTTCTCTGGGAAATTGCTGGAAGTTTCTTCACAAAAGTCGGCCACGCTCAGCATCTTGCAAAGATAACAGCTTTAAAAAGTCATATTTGACAGCTGAATATCAAATTAGAAACCATATGTCTGAAATACATTAAATAGAACATGTTCTTTTTGATTGCCTTTGCAATAATGCAGCAAAGCTGGAATAGGAGAGTGGAGATTGAAGTGAAAAAGCTGCTACTAAGTGGAGAGAGGGAAACGGAGATTGAGAGTATGAGGGAGAGAGAGACAATTTGAAACTCCCCAATAAATGGCCTGCTGCGGGAAACTGGCTTCTAAAGTAGGAACTTCAGACAGCTGAAAGAGAATCAAGAAAAGAAAGAGAGAACAAAATGAAACTGTCTGACTAGAACTCTTAAGAAAAAAATAAATGAGAGGACTCTGACAAAAATGCCAAGAGAAAAAGGACTAAATGTAGAATATGCAGTGGGTAGGAAGAACTAAAAAAACAAACCCCAAAGTCTTGTACCATTATTGATGAGTTTTGGCTGTTCTAAACCAACATCATTTTTGCATTTGAAAAACTAAATGTCTGTATTGGAAAAGAAAAATTATGTTAGTTTAATCTTAAACTATCTCAATTTGTTCTCCTTTTCCCCATTCTTGCACAAGAATAGGCATATTTTTCATCTAATTCGGTAAGGCAGCCCACCCCCTCCACAATGGGGAAGGTCTTTTAGTGGTGATATCCTGTTTATGGAACAGCATTATGAGGGAAGCTCTTGGGGCTGTTGGAAATTAAAACCCACCAGTCTCCTAGAGAAATGAAATATCCTAGGAAATACTAAAAAGGCAGAATATTTCTCCTAAAAAGAGAAGAAACTCAGAAGCAGAAACTCACTTCAGAAGCAGAAGCTCACTCCCACCTTTGTTAATGGGTGGGCCATTAAGGCCTGGGACAGAATATTTTACATAACAAAGATCTCCAGGTAGAGCTATAGGAATTGCCAAAAGCCCTTTTGTTACATCATCATCAGCAAGGCTCAACCAAGCCTAGGACTTAGGACAGCCTACAGAGTTGCCCCTACATGGCCCCATGGGAGTCTGACAACCAATCAGAATACAAGCTCAAATTCAAATCCCAACAGAGGATATAAAACCAGGCATTTTCAGCCTGCCTCTTTCTTCTTGATCTCTTCCTTCACCTTGAAGCATGTGCTCATCCTTCCTTCTTTGGAGCTCCAAGCCATGTGGTCTTGTCCACCATTAAACCATCTTTCCAGACAGCCTCCATGTTTCCAGTGTCTTTCCCCACTTGGAACTGAACCCAGAAGAATAATTATTCCAACAGAGCCAAGCCTAAAAGATACTTTATTTATCCCCTCATCCAACTGGCTTTGTGTCTAAGGTGGGACTACAATTCATGGTCTCTCGATTTCAGCCTGATGCCCTTAACCACTCCACAATCTGGCTCTCTATTGCCTCTTAAAACGAGGTTAAAGCTGCAATTGATTTTATGCTGTCTGTTCTAGATTTATATAAAGGGTTAATATTGGATATTATTACAGTATTCACATTTTAATAAATTTCCAATGTATTGTTTCAAGCATACCTATAATTATTGAGCTTGACTTAAACTTTAAATCAAGATTTAAAGCCTCAGTGGTGCAGTGGTTAGAGTGCTGTACTACAGGCCACTTCTGCTGACTACCATCTCCCTGCAATTTGGCAGTTGAAATCCCACCACACTCAAGGTTGACTCAGTCTTCCATCCTTCCAAAGTGGGTAAAATGAGGACCCAGATTGTTGGGGACAATATTCTGACTCTGTAAAATAGAATAGAATAGAATTCTTTATTGGCCAAGTGTGATTGGACACACAAGGAATTTGTCTTGGTGCAAATACTCTCTGTATACATAAAAGAAAAGATACATTCGTCAAGAGTCAAGAACCATAGGTACAACACTTAATGATAGTCATAGGGTACAGTAAGCAATCAAATCATACTAGGAAACAGTCACTATAAATTGTAAGGATACAAGCAACAAAGTTACAGTTATACAGTCACAAGTGGGAGAGGATGGGTGATAAGGAGTGATGAGAAGATTAACAGTAATAGTAGTGCAGACTTTGTAATAGTTGAACAATGTTGAGGGAATTATTTGTTTAGCAGAGTGATGGCTTTCGGGGAAAAACTGTTCTTGTGTCTAGTTGTTCTGGTGTGCAATGCTCTATAGTGTCGTTTTGAGGGAAGGAGTTGAAACAGTTTATGTCCAGGATGTGAGGGGTCTAAATATTTTCACAGCCTTCTTTTTGACTCATGCAGTATACATGGTCCTTGGTAGTAATTGTTGGTAGTAATTGTTTTTTCTGCAGTCCTAATTATCCTCTGAAGTCTGTGTCTGTCCTGTTAGGTTGCAGAACCAAACCAGACACTTATAGAGGTGCAGATGATAGACTCAATAATTCCTCTGTAGAACTGTATCAAAACTGCTTAGAGAGGACTGTAAAGCACTATAAAGCAGTATATAAGTCTATGTGCTATAACTATTGCTATTTCATAGTTTTATTAACCACACTCAGTGAATTTGATTGATAGGCAGTACAACTATCAGAAATAAATAAATGAAAAGATAAGCAAATACACACATTGATTGACACCAAGCAGGTATTCAGCAGATTGTGACCAGTTCTGGAGAATCGGTAGCAGGAATTTTGAGTAGTTCGGAGTACTGGCAAATACCACCTCTGACTGGTCCCTCCCCCATCTATTCTCTGTCTCCTGAGTCCCAGCTGATCATCTGGGTCTTCTTTTGTTGCCCTGTACAGGAGAAAGGAGCTGGAAAGCAGGTTAGTGGGGTGGGGAGGGAATGGGGATTTTGCAGTATCCTTTCCCTGCCATGCCCACCAAGCCACGCCCACAGAACCAGTAGTAAAAAAATTTGAATCCCACCACTGACACCAAGTCATATTTGTCCATCACTGACACTAACACAAAATTGGTTCAGGTGATTTTTTTTCCCCAGCTCTATCAATATTTTCCCAATACATAAAGGGCAATAAGAAGTTACAACTCTTTCTGGCCAATTGGCACAGCTTTCCCAATGCACAGTTGAATTATCCATAGATGCTTCCAGTTAAGAACTTATTCATACAAATCAGTCATTGATTTCCTAGGTTTTTTTCCTACTACAGTTCTCTACATCCCAGAATATGCCTCTTTGTCTTCCTCTGTTTTTCCATATCTTGTTAAAATAGATAGGTAGAGAGAATTTATCCAGGCTTCTTTTTCCCATAACACCCACTGCTAAGTCTCTCTTTCTTGGTACACCAGAGTGCATATTCTATTGTTATTTTTTCAGAGCAACTGTGATCTTACGACTGTACAACTTACGCAACAGATTTCCCAAAGTAAACAGGTGAGATCCTACACAGACAGGCAAAGAGGAACCTCTATATATGGGTCACAACTGGGTAGTTGGAAGAAATGTCATACAAATTGGTGTAGGAGAATATTATATGCCTCAGTCTTCCCCAAACGGTTATCCTCCAGAGGCATGAAAATTATAAATCTCAAAGTTCCTGTTAGGAAGAGAATTCAAGAGAGATCTGAAGCAGACTAGACAAGTTTGGCTGTATATTTGTTGGCCCAAAAGAGTTATTTCTCAACCAAAACCATCAGAGAAAAAAATCTGATAAAGTCACATTCAGGAGAAGATATCACTGACAATGTAATCTACAAAATAGCTCTCATGAAGGAAGGGAGGTATTTTTTTAATCTGCTGCACTGTCAAAATGCAAAGTACACTACAATTTAAAACAATATAGTGGAAACATATAGAAACAAGATGGAGAACTAATATGCAGTCAGTACAGTTACTTGAGCACATAATATTTATTTTATTTTATTTGAATGTATTGGCTTCCTGGCTCCAATGTGAGCATATTCCGGTGCCATTCTTTGCAACCTGGCCATTGCATTCTGTGTAGGGTAGTTCCACATCTAGTTTAATACAGTATCTATGAATCTATTCTCTATGTGAACAATTGCAGCCACCTTGCCCAGGAAAGGGTAGAGTTGATAGGCCAACCAAAGCTGACAGCAGCCAGGTCTTGCCATATACAGCTATATATACATATATAGGTCCCAACTGTGGTTACCTATAGTCATTTGGATCACCAATGAAAATGATAACTACCTGAGCAATTCCATAGCAGTGTTACAATATGTAAAGGACTGCCACAAAGAAAACAGGGTCAATCTATTCTCCAAAGCATCAGAAGCAGGACAAGAAGCAATAATAAAGGAGAGTACCAACTAGAATTAAGGAGAAATTTCCTGATAGTGAGCACAATTCATCAGTGGAACAATTTGCTTCCAGAAGTTGTGGGTGCTCCAACACTGAGGGCTTTTAAGAAGAGATTGGACAACAATTTGTCTGAAATATATAGGGTTTCCTGCTTGAGCAGGGGATTGGACTAGAAGACCTCCAAGGTTCCTTCCAACTCTGTTATTTTGTTATTCCAAATTATGAATCTTTTTTCTGAGGGAATCCCAATTCCTATACTTGGGAATTATTGACCAATTGTGTCTCCATCTTGTTTTGATTTATCCCATAGAGATCTGTAGGATATGTAGGAAGTGACAAAAAGTATTGTGACATGACAATCTTTCTGACTCCCTTGCTTATAACCAACAACAGAACATCAGATTAAAAAAAACAGAGTTTGTGTCATGACAATGCACACATCATGGTTTATCATCATGTTTTATATTGGATGCTTATTATTCAAAGGGCCTTGGTGGCTCAGGCTGTTAAATGCCTGCATTTAAGTTCCAGCTGCCTACAATTACTGCAGGCTCAAATCCCACCAGGCTCAAGGTTGACTCAGCCTTCCATCCTCTCGGGGTAGGTAAATTGAGGACCCAAGATTGTTGGGGGCAATAAGCTGACTTTGTAAAAATGCCGCTTAGTAATAAGCAGGCATATACAATGGAATGAAGGCTATTGCTGAGCACACTGGGTTGTATCCCAAAAATTGTAAGCCACCCTGAGTCTTCGGAGAAGGGCGGCATATAAATGTAATTAAAAAAAAACTTCAGTTCATTGTCCTTCATGCATCCCATCACTACATTAGAAACCAGTTCAGAACATGTTCAACATCTCCTAATTAGAGGGTTATTAAGCTGAGTGTCAGCATACTTGTGATATTTTATCTCTAAACTTCTCACGGCCACTCTCAGTGCCTTCAAATAGAAGTTAAACAGCCCTGGAGATTTCTGGCATCCTGCAGCATAGCTGTTAATCTACAAAATTATAGTGATCCTCTCTCTGAGGTCATTCCCACAAAAAGGAATGGAACTGTCACAGCACAATATTTCAATATCCCAATTCACAGAGAAAATCCAGGAGAATAGCATGAACAACAGTTTCAAAAGCAGCTGATTAATCAAACCCTATCAACAGTTGCATCTTTACTGTTTGCTTTCTGTACAAGGTCATCCATCAAGACTGATTCAGTTCCCAAATCAGACTTGAACTCAGAGTTAAAATAGTTGAGATAGTGTTTTCAAAGAATGTCTACAGTTGTCCAATCTTGAATGCCAGCCAAAAATTACAGAAATATTTTATTTATTTATTTATTTATGATGGGATTTATATGCTGCCCTATCTCCTGAAGGACTCAGGGTGGTTCACAACTATAAGAAGACATAGAATACAAAAATTAAAAATATTAAAAATATTAAATCCCAACAATAATTTAAAACCCACAACAAACAATAAAACCAGTAAAAGCCAATAAACCCCCGCCCCAGTCTAGGTCGGCCTGCTGGAAGAGCCATGTCTTCAGGTTGCGACGGAAGGATCGAAGGTCAGGGGCCAACTCCAACTCCAAGGGCAGCTGGTTCCACAGGGTGGGCGCTCCCACATAGAAGGCTCTCCCCCTGGAGGCCACCAGCCGACACTGTCTGGCCAACGGCATCCTAAGGAGGCCCTGTCTGTGGGAGCGCATCAGGCGCTGGGAGATCGTTGCCGGCAGTAGATGGTCCCGCAAATACCCCGGTCCTAAGCCATATAGGGCTTTATAGGTGATTACCAGCACCTTGAATCTCACCCGGAGGGCAACCGGTAACCAATGCAGCTCACGCAGGAGGGATGTAATATGGGAGTATCGGGATACCCCAATCACAACCCACGCGGCTGCATTCTGCACCACCTGAAGCCTCCGAGTAGTCCTCAAGGGCAGCCCCATGTAGAGACCATTGCAGTAGTCCACACAGGAGGTAATGAGTGCATGAGTAACCATATGCAAGGCATCTCGGGGCGCAGCAAATGCCCCCCTGGCCACGGCTCCCACCTGCTCCTCTAAGCTGAGCCGTGCATCCAGGAGGACACCCAAGCTGCGCACCCTCTCTGCGGGGGGGTAACACCTCTCCGCCCACAACCAAAGGTGGAACATCCTGGACAATCCGAGATGCCAGTACGTACAGCTACTTGGTCTTGGCCGGGTTGAGTCGAAGCCTGTTCCTCCCCATCCAGACCTGTACCACTTCCAGGCACTGGGACATCACGTCGAGGGCATCACTGGGTTGATGTCAAGTAATTGCATAATCCTGCATTTTTCTCAAGTTATATAATGAATTATACTGAGATTCAATTTATTTGGTCCCAGGAAAAAGAAGAGAGATTGAAAAATCTTTTTTATTATTATCTTTTCTGAAGTTATGGTGCCAAAGTCAACAGAAAGTTGCTCAATTCATATCAGTCCTTCCTCACAATAAATATGCACAAAGAAAAATAATCAGGTAAAAGAACAGGTAATTCCAGAAAAATAAGAATGAACAATGTTCAGAGCAATGAGCCAATAGTTCTAGCAGGAGTCACCATGGGAATTATCAATGATGTAGAGACTTTGGCTGGATTCATGGTTTCTATTTATTTTAAAGAAAATAACTAAACTATTGTTAAGAAATATAGTGAAGTACATAGAAACTTTGGTATATACAAACAAAAACCCTTGTGTTCAAGCTGACCTCTGTTTAGTAGAAGTAGCAAGAAGGATTTCTTCCAAGGCTAGATTATTCCATTCCTAGTTATTGAAGGGATATCTAGATTATCTTCTTCTGAAAAAGTGGTTAATTACTTACCACACAAAACCAGGTGTAGTGAAGACTAATAGGCTGATTTGAAATAGCAATCACCCAAAAAGTGGCTGCCTTTAAATTTCACATAATTGGCTTCTCTACTTTTGATTTAGTGTGCTGCATGATTCCATCACTGGATTCATAAAATAAAATTTAGGGCAGGAACAATAGCGAAAAGATTGGTGTGTTGTAATAAGGAAGCAGGAATGTGGCTGTAATAGGGCATATTAAAGTACTCAATACAAAATCAGACAACATGGTTTTCACTTCTATACACTAATACACAGTATGAAAAATAGATGCAATTCAACAGTTTGTAACAAAAGGCAAACAAGATTTTAAAGATATAACAAATGAGATGATTGCCAGAAGTAGAAGAGCAACTGAAGAACTTTTTTTTTTCAAAAGAACTGGATGCAATATGAGAGGACAATTTTCACAATATCTTAAAAGTGCACACATATGCTCAGAAAAGTGAAATGTATTGGACAATAAAGTTTGGAACATCTAAATTAGACTATGAGATGAAGCACACTCTCATAGAACTGGTAGTAAAAAAGGGTGAATCCCACTGCTGATTACTGTTGATATCTACTTACTTAGCTAAAGAAATGCTGGTTATTTTTAAAGCATATAAAGAGACAAACAGTGGACTTTATTTACCTAACATTGATTGGGAATCAAATTCTGCCAAGCTTGGTTCTTCCAAGAAATTATTGGTTGTTTTGCGGAGTAAAGAGTTGCATTGATTCATTAGGTTTTCCCCAAGCTAATTTTCCCCAACATGGACACATCCAAATGTATTGGACCCTCTTGATTTGCACAAATATCTGAACAATCTGCAAAATCAATTCCATTCATTTCCAGGTATAGCTACATATATGCTTACATGTTTTCAGTTGGCAATGATTACCACAGTACAATTTTTCTCCCTCCTGTATGAATTTGAATCAGTGAACATATCTCTGCTTAATTGGACAGCACTCGGAGCATGTTTGATCTTTTGTCTGTCTTTAAAATTGTTCTGTTTGGGGATATTGCCATGATGGTCAAATTCTTGGCTTGCTCTCTTCATGTGTGGCAGTTTGGCTCCCTCTGCTTGTCACAGTCATATGGGCATTCTCATAGGCACAATTCCTAATTGATGGGAAGTGGCATTGTTTGAGGTTTCTCTGGGGAAATAAATGCTATTTTAGTAATTTATTAAGTAGTGTTGCTATCAGCCAATATAGACACTGGATATGACACTTTCTCTGGATTTTATCACGCTGTATAAATTTTTATGAGAGCCTATTTTCCCACTCAACAGCAAGTGTTGCCAAAGACTGTTCTGAATAGTATGTGGACATCTAAAATCTACACTATCACCTCTCAAAGTTGCTTGCATATTTATTTATTTTATTTTGACTTGTATGCCGCCACTCTCCAAAAAGGACCTGGGGCGGCTCACAGATAAAAAACACAGAACAATAAATTAAAGAAATTAAACTAAACAAGCCAAAATAAAACTATAAAACCAAATTAAAATCGAATTTAAAACCCACCCTCTCCCCCAGGAAATCAGTCCAGTCCAGCCTGTAAAAACAACCAGGTTTTTAGATCGCACCGGAAAGAGGAGAGATCGGGAGCCAGCTGGAGCTCAACGGGTAGCTAATTCCATAAGGCGGGGGCCGATACAGAATAGGCCCTTCCCTGGGTCACCGCCAGCCGACATTGTCGTGCAGACGGCAACCCGAGGAGTCCCAACCTGTGTGCTCGCACAGGGCGACCGGTTTTTGATATCGGCAGGAGACGCTCCCACAAGTACCCTGGACCCATGCCATGAAGGACTTTGAATGTTAACGTCAGAACCTTGAATCGCACCCAGAGGGCAACTGGCAACCAATGCAGCTCGCGCAGGAGGGGTGTAACATGGGAGTATTGGGAAACTCCCATCACAACCCGCTGCCGCATTCTGCACCAGCTGGAGCCTCCGGATGGTATGCAAGGGCAGTCCTACATAGAGAGCGTTGCAGTAGTCGAGTCGGGACGTAACAAGTGCTGAGTGACCGTGCGAAGGGCATCTCAATCCAGATAAGGGCGGAGCTGGCGAACCAGCCGAACCTGGGCAAAGGCCCCCCTGGCCACGGCATATCAAGTATCATTAGTGAAAATGGTACACTGTACATACATGTATCTTTGGCAACTGGGAAGCAAAGCAGAAATCTTAAAAGGGCTTGACTTTGCCCAGCTACATCCAGGTGCTAAATCCTTAGCACACGTCTTCAGTTCAAAATTCATACAGGTAATATTTCTGTGTTCTCACTTTATGTCCCAATAAATATTTTGCTAATATTTTTGCAGACAACCTGGGGATGTTAGATTATGTTATCCATTATCTTAAGACATTTCAGTCTTGCCTCTTCTCTAGCAATCGTACACAGTCTTGTATGCCATAATTGACCAAATCAAATCTAGATGGGCTTTAGAAATATCAATAGTGCTATAACAATTGATTGGCATTCTTCTTCATCACATTCAAGTCAATGAGATTCTTGAAGCACCCTACCCCTCAGCCCTCACCTTCACAGTACGATGTGCAAGTCATCCAGTAGAGGACTCTGCACTTGTCAAGCTGACAACTTCTCCAAGCATTAAATTAAAAGTACTGTATAGAGTTAACATGCTATATTGCTACAAAACTACTGGAGCAGATAGAAGACAAGCTATTATTATTAACTATCATAATTGCAGCTAGGATAACTTATTGAAGAAGCAAGGACAAAAGGACAAATGGTACTTAATTATCTAGAGAGCTTGTTTTTTTTACAGCCATAATAAAGATAGCAACAATATCATCTAGTTTGGAAGATAATGGATAATTTTGCCAAGAAAATGAGTCAACACATCAGAGTTATGTTATCAATGCCATTCTTTAAAATGTCACTTATTATAACACTGCATAAATGTAAATTAATGTATGCCAGTGATAAACAACTTAATGTTAGGCTCACACATTGTACTTAGCAATGGTTTGTTTGTTATGAGTGTGGATATCCTCAATAAGTCAGAGAGAGGCAATTTGGTTTAGTCCAGCAAACAGCTCTGTGACCATGGCCCCGTTACTCTCTCAGCCCTAGGAAGCAGGCAACAGGAAACCCTTCTGAAATTTGCCAAGAAAACAACAGGGGCCAGCCACCAGGAGTCAGTACTGACTTGAAGGCATCAAAAGAAACGCCAGGACATTGCATCTATCTTCTAGTTATTGGGATTCAGACATTATGAATTGGTGTCATTTAGGTTGTGAAAGTAAGAGTGCATTCCATTGAATAGCAATAATGGTAAACCAGAGTAGAATATGGAAGAACCCAACAATGAATGGAAGTGCAGATAGTAACTGTTTGGCAAATAATGTATCCATTATGGTTTGGAATACTGTAGCTTATGCAGAAGTCCATTCATACATACAAACATCAAAATAAAGAAAATAAATCCAAAAGCATGAATTATTTTATTATGCTAAAAATTGAAAAAATTACTAATGAAAAGTTCTGAATGTGGAACGGACTATTTCATGGTAGCATCTGAACAGACCTTGAGAACATCAACACGGAAGGAAGGAAGGAAGGAAGGAAGGAAGGAAGGAAGGAAGGAAGTTGTGTCTTAACAAGGAAAATGGAGTGAAATGATTCCAAATTATACAAGAGGGAAAAATAAGAACAATTAAATGGATTTCTGCATCTTGGCAGAATATTTATTAAAGATGGGGAAATGTATAGAGAAATGTTAATGTGCAAATGTTGATAGAAAGGATGCCAGTTAGAAAGAGTATTGATGCTTTCAAAACAGATGAGGATCCCACGGAAAGCTAAGAAAACAAGCAAAAGGATCACTGAACAAATCAACTCAGAGTTCTCATGTGAGGCAGAAATAGCCAAGCTTATATGCTTATATTTTGAATATATTATGCAAAGACCTAGCTCTCAGAGAAGGTTCTGGTGCTGGGAAAGGTGGAAGGAAAGTGTAGAGGAAGAGCTGCAGCAAGGTGGATAAACTCAGTTACAGTGGCAATGGGTGTATCATTAGAAGAACTGAAGGACCAGGTTAGAAACATACCACTATGCAAAAAAATCTATGTGGCCACTGACTTCCGAGGAAGAAACACTGAACTAAAGATGGCTCCACTAAAAGCACAGCAAGTAACCATAGTGGAATGAGGAGCCAGTGAGTAGACTGGATCTTCGTAATTCTTCCTCTGGGCAAGGAGATGGCCTGAGATTGTCCACAGTTGCTCATCATAAGATCGCAAGACAGCAGTCTTCATCAGGTTTAGAACTCTGAGAAAGAAGGGAATAGCCTATTTCTCAAACAACAGTCAGTGCCTTTAAGGACACTGGGCACACATACTTCCTTTCTGAAATTGCTTGTTAACTGCTTTTCAGCTATTATTTTTGGATCAACAAGTTTTATAGCATCAGGTGAGTCCTTTCATCCTTAGCAGCAGAAGTTTTAAAACAAATTTAAGGACTTTAAAAATTATTTTGGATCAAACAGCAAAAAGATTATAGCTTTGATTTTGGAAAGTTACAAATGAACTAAGGATCCAGATAGATCTGAAATAAGGTTTTAAAATTAATTATCAGAATCCTCCCTGTGGGAAAATTGTTGGAATTCTATTTTAAAAAGATTATAGGATCAAACTTTGAAGGTTGGACACAAGAGGGACCAGAAGGAACTAAGGACTATAATTAAGGAAGATGTCTATAACCATTCTAAGATATTGAGATTTGTTCAACTCCCCAACCAATTTTAGGACCTACCTCATGCACTTGATTGCGTTTAGAATTTTTTTTTTCAAACAAGTTTTATTCAATTTTTAACAATTTAAATAAGTCTCTTTTCAGTAGACAGCATATTTCCGGGTCACCACTTTTACATGCAAATATGACAATAGTTTTATAGTATTTTTAACATTTAACTTCGTATTTTATCCCATTTTTACTTCCATTCCATTTTTTGCAAACAAAGAGCCAAACAAATTAATCCTAGTCTCAGATCTTAATCTCAATCTATATAACCCCATTTCATTTCAAGTTATTATAAATAGTTCTTAAGCATTTATATTTCTTTTAAAAATAACAATATGTTTGCTCATCATATAAAGAATAAAGTTTATCCATATCTATCCTTAAACTATCTTCACATTATTAATGCTCTTTTATCATTTACATATTTCTTTTATCCATCAGATTTGCCTTTTCATCACATATTCTTTCCATAATTCTAAATCAATACAAGCTTTAACACAAAAAAGAATTTTTAAAAAACCTAGACTTACCCCACTTTACTACTTTGAAAGTGTCACCTCAGTGATTAACATAGTAACATTATAATAATCATTCCCTTTGAGGCAAAAGATAGATTAAGAAAAAAGAAGAAAAAAACTACATAACATTATATATCTTTTCAGTCGGGTTCTGCAACACATATCCGTCCAATTTAAAATTTATTTATAATTTCAAAGTAATAGTAAAAATAATTAACCTTGGTTACTGACAAGTCTCATTTTTAAACATCTTCAAGAATTATTTCAATTAATTCAATTTATCTAATCAACATTTACCTTTTTTTATAAGTAAAAGTGAGAGTGTACCTTCATCTAAAAAAAATTGTTGTCAGTAGCCCTCTATTGTTTTATATTTTAATAATTACGGTATATTCTTATTACCCATCTTCTCCATGCAGAACCCCTTCTTAATACCTTAGCCATTATCTCTATGTAAAAGTTTCTTTCTTCATTATATAATTCCATATTTCTCTATCTTCTGCTCCTGTTTCTTGTTCCTCCTCCTCTGCTATATCCCTTCTCCATCCAATTTGAATCTCTCTCTCTCATTACCTTTCTCTTTTCTTCTAGGCCTTTTTACCTTGCCTAATTCCATAAATGTTCCTCTTTTTAATTGCTTTCTTAGATTTCATTTTTGGACCACCCTTCCTTTCCTTTTATTTGTAGTGATCTTTGTGTTAGTTGTCTCTTTAAGATGGCTTTCCCTTGTGCTGGCTCCTCCCTTTCCAGGATTCCTTCTTCTTGTTCTTTGTTCGCCATTTCCATGTCTTCGACCAAGAGCCAAATTAATTCAGTCACTTCCTGTAGCAGTTCTTTCATGCTTTTAGATTCCATTTTTAATTCCATTTTTAATTCCTTGTATGGCCACAAAAGTTTTTATTTTCCTTATTTCTTCTTCTTTAAATTTTTTTAAAATCTCAACCCATGCCCAGAATCTGTATCAATATCACCAACTAGTCCAGCAGTCTGTCTTTTATTTAAGTTCAAACTTTCACCTTCTGTAGTTCTTGCTTTTTTGTTTCAATATTTGTTTAAAATTGTAACAATTCCAATCCACAAAGGAACAAGATATTTTCCAGTTTTTATCCACTGAGTGGCACTTTCTGTCACACAAAATCTTCTCCCTTTCCTTTGGTTTTAATATTCAGGGTTTTTCGAGCCTCAGACTTAAATTCTTACGCCGGCTTCTACCTTTCCCGGTTCGAAGCCCCTTATAGCTGTCAAAAATATTTTACTATTTTTTCCTTCACTTGATAGTTGTGGGAGCACCTGCCCTTTGGAATCAGCTCCCCGTGGATCTCCGTTTGGCCCCTGACCTCCGCTCCTTCCGCCGGGACCTGAAGACTTGGTTGTTTCAACAGGCCGGCCTTGAATGACCGGGGGGGGGTGTTGGGTTTTATTTTAACTTTATTTGGCTTGTTTACTTGTTTAATTCTGTTTTACTGTAAATTTTCTCTGTTTTAATGTTCGCCGCCCTGAGTCCTTAGGGAATAGGGCAGCATACAAGTCGAATAAATAAATAAATAAATAGTTGCGCCGCTTCTTTTTCTTTTTCTTTTTAAAGGCTCATTTTTATCTTAGTCCCAGGGTACCTTTGTTGATTTTACCTTCCAATACTCCCGATTTTTCTGCTGTCAACTTCTTTCTTTCCTCCTGCACAAATCTTAATCCAGTTGAGACCTTCTCTTCAAGGTGGCCATATTGACCACTGCTTCTTGTCGTCTTCGGAGGGAAAAGACCAGACTCAGAGGGGGGAGATGCGGCTCCCCTCACTCTGTCTGGCAGATTTCCCTTTCTCCGCCGCCCCTACGAGGCAGCTTCAGCCCCGAGCCATGAGGATCAGGGCTCTCAGACGAAAGAGCCGGGCTGCAGTCGCGGACGATCGCAAACCGCCACCCGTTAGCGAGAGGGCTCAACCCGGAAGCCCGCGTTTAGAATTTTTTTATAGTATAGTAGAAGAGGGACAACACAAAATTAAATTTGCCTTACTAATACAGAATGAAGCAAAATATTTTAACATTGGACTTATTAAAGTTTTTTTTAAGAGGGGTTTTCCTAAAGTGTTAAAAATGAGCATTATCTGTATTAAAAGCATTTCATTATCTGTGGGAAGTTCTTACTTTAATACCTTTGGTATGTTTCTTAATTTTTCTTTATATTTGATGCATCTACTGTTGTCTACATTTTTACTTTATAAGATGTTTAAAGCCACTTTGGTTGAAGTGACAAATTGCAACTGTCTCATGAAGAAATAGATTGCAATATTAAATCATTTCTACTAAGCTACCCAGAATGGGAATAAGAAGACTACTAGCAAAAATAAGCAAAGAACAATTCAAAGGAAGCATAATTTCAAGCTTAATTTGAAATAGAGGATCTATTGGCTAGAGTTACTGGGATTTGTTTAGTTGCAACTAAATAGTTATCATATACTCCCGGTTCAGTTTCCAGAAAATGTTTTAATGCACATGGGTACACAAAAATCTCAGGATGTGTAGTTTCTATTGCTTGAAGAATGAAGAACCACCCATGGCTGTCAAATCTGTTTGGGGAAGAAGGCTGTTGAAGCATTCAGCCTCTACAAGAGCTTAAGACTTTTGTTCTTTAACCCTGAAAACTTTAGGGGAAAAAACCAAATTCTCCACACATACAAAAGCAAACAAACACACACACACACACACACACACACACACATATATATATATATATATATATATATATATATGTTTTCGTAGATTTTCACGGGTAAAGGTATGTAGGTCTTGGTGTATTCGGGTCTTGTCCCGTGTAAGATTGGGAATACCTTGGCACGTTTGACAATCTCATCCGTCATCTTCAGGCTGGTGTCTTCTCCCAGGAGAACGAAGCTGAAGACACCAGCCTGAAGATGACGGATGAGATTTCATCTGGTAGGGCCTGCGAAATCAATGTGAATCCTAGACCATGGGCCCCTAGGACATTCCCATTCCTGTTGGGGGGTGAGAGGTGGGGCAGGCCTGACTACCTGACAGTTGGGACAAGATGCAACCCAGTTTTCAACCATTTTGTCAATACCTGGCCACCATACATAACTCCTGGCCAATCCCTTCATTCTGACAATTCCTGGATGACCCTCATGTAACATTTCCAAAACCTCTTTTTGTAGTTTTGCAGGAATAACCACCCTGTTACCCCACAAAATACATCCTCTTAATACAGATAATTCAGTTTGCCTGGATTTAAAAGATTGGGCGAGTTGAGGTAGATCTTGAAGTGGCCAACCTTTCTTAATCCAGCCTATGACAGGAGCCAATAAAGTGTCTTTGGCAGTCTCTCTGGCAATTTGAGCAGCATGGACTGGAAGTTTGGCAACAGTTTCTAGAAAAAAGGTGTGAGTCTCAGGAACAGGGTCCTCAATGTGTGAAGGAAGTGGGCAGCGACTCAGTGCATCAGCATGCCCAATGTCTTTACCAGGTCTGTGGATCAGTTTGTATGAATAAGCAGCAAGAAATTCAGTCCATCTCAGCATTCTTGGTGACAGGATCGTGGGCGTTGGTTTGTCCCCTGCCACAATGCCTAAAAGAGGTTTGTGATCTGTGACAACAGTAAATGTTTTCCCATATAAATACTCATGGAATTTTTTGACAGCTGCTACAATCGCCAAGGCTTCCTTGTCCAGTTGGCTGTAGTTCCTCTCTGCTTTAGTCAAGCTGAGAGAGTAAAATGAAATAGGAGCTTCCCTCCCGCTGGGAAGCATGTGGCTCAAACCCCCCCACACTCCAAAAGGGGAGGCATCACAAGTCAGAACAACAGGAAAGTTCTCAGAGAACTGTATCAGCACAGCATCAGACATGATTAGTCTCTTGATATTGTTAAATGCAGCTTGTTCCTTCCTCCCCCAGACCCAAGCAGATTTTTTGTCCAGCAACCTATGTAGGGGTTCTTCTAGTTAAGACTTCCCTGAGTCTCCCGTGTAATAATTGAGTGTCATTTTCAGCAGAAATTAAAACGTCATCAAAATAGGGCACCACCCCTGGCAACCCTTGTAACATTCTTTCCATAAGGCTTTGGAAGATGCCTGGTGCCACGCTTACTCCAAATTGCAATCTTTTGCATTTGAAGGCACCTCTATGGGTCACAATGGTTTGGGCTTCAGCAGTGGCATCATCAACTGTTAATTGTTGATATGCCTGTGCCAGGTCCAGCTTGGCAAAAACTGTGCCCCCTCCAAGAGAGTGTAATAAATGATGCACTACTGGAACTGGATATGCGCTCTGTTGTAGCGCATGGTTCAATATCCCCTTGTAGTCTCCGCAGATTCTCACAGACCCATCAGCCTTGACTGGTGTGACTATGGGTGTCTCCCACCTGGAGTGATCAGTGGGCTCTAAAACCCCTTGGGCTATTAGTTTATCTAATTGTGCATCAATTTTTTCCTTTAAGGCAAGTGGGACCCTTCTGGATTTTAAACAGATTGGTTGTACCTTGGGATCTAGGTTAAATGTGATGGGGTCCCCAAGTATTTGCCTAATCCGTTGCTGAAGACCTCTGGAAACTCAGACTTCAAGGCCTCTTCCCACTCAGTGTTGCTCACGTGATTGATGCCAGTCACCTCGATGCCCAGCGGGTTGAACCACTCAAGGCCCAGCAGACTTGGGCGGTCCTTGTCCACGATGGTCTATGTTATTTATCAGCCTGTCTCTACCAGGCAGGGAAGATAAGCTTGCAGACCTATCAGTCAAAGAATTCTCACCGACAGGCTCTAAGAAGAGAGCCTTTTCTGCCGCTACTGCTCCTCTGTGGCACATCCTGCCTCCAGAAATGAAGGAAGCTCCAAATCTCTTGGCCTTTCGCAAAGGGGTCAAAACTTAGTTCTGCAACCACGCATGGGGGGTGAGGGCACAGAGGACCACCAACCATAAGGCTGGCTAGTTAGTCCCTTGAGAGCTTCCCCCCCCAAAAAATAATCCAATGTTAAATGGCCATCTAAGGATTTTCCCTCTTCTGGATGTTTGTCATTATTTTATATTTTAAATTTTTTTAGCCCTCATTTATTATACATGGCCCAGAGTCCATCTTTGAGGGACTTGAGTGGTTTAGAAATATGAAATATAAATAACCACAATAAAGAATATTTATAGCACGGGGTTGAAATGAGGGGTCCTTGGTGCTCTCTGAGCTTGTTTTCTTGCAGACGTTTCATTACCCCAACTAGGGAACATCATCAGCTAGTAGCACTGATGATGTTCCTTAGTTGGGGTAATGAAACGTCTGCAAGAAAACAAGCAAGCTCAGAGAGCACCCAGGACCCCTCAAATAACCACAATGTTGCTTATTTAGCTTTGACTTCACAAATAGATACCGCTTGTTGTGGTTTGTTTAATACCCCAGAAATAAACAAGCAACGGTATCTGCAGGTGGATAAATCTGGTCTTCAACGCTTGACTTCCACTAGCACTGGGGTCTTCAGACTTGACAGCTTTAAGACTTGTGGACTTCAACTCCCAGAATTCCTCCTCCAGTCATGTTAGCTCAGGAATTCTTTGGCTTGAAGTCCACAAGTCTCAAACTTGCCAGGTTTGAAGACCCTTGCACCAGCACGTTTCGACATCTAGCGCTCTCTGACCCAGTCGCCTTCGTTAACGGACAAGGCGCCCAAGCCCAGCTGCAAGGGCGGAGAAACCGTGTCAATCTCGGAACACATTGACGAAATGTTTCGCTAGGAATTGTGGGTTTGGTAGTCCAACCCATATCAAAAATACTGAGTCGGAAAAAATGGAGCGCACCTCTATTGACCGCTCCCCACCCCACACGTCTGCTTTGACCAATGACACCAACAGTTCCCAGAATGCACCACTAAGGGCTTTTTTTCATGAAGCATGACTATGGCAACAGTGCGCCTTTTCAACAAGGGGCGGCGGTTATAGCGCTTTCCGGTCTAGTCGTCAGAGAAGTCTGACGCAGGCAATCCGAAGATAGAGCGAGACGTTCTAGCGTACTCAAATGTCGTTTTCTATGATGTTCTGTCAAAAGCTTCCGTTCTATTTACTCGGTGTAATAGCATAGAGATAGAAAGAGGACAATAAACCTGGATGACTTTACTAAAAAAATTTTTTTCTATAAGCTTATCTCTCCCCGTTCCTTTCTTTTGCCCCGAGGTTGTGAAGTGTCTCTCTTCCTTCCTGCCACAGATAGAAAATCCGCTGTCCTTCCTCAGCCCGGCACCTCAGTAGAATTGCCCTTTGGCCCTGTCATCACTAGTCTAGGCAAAACCTGTCCATCTCAGTGATTGGGAGGAGGAAGTTGGGAGCAAGTTTTGCACCGCTCCCAGAGGGCGTTCCGGCTATAACTTCCGAAGCTCTATTGTTTCCAGAACGGCCCTCTCCACGGTTTTCTTCTCTATGGCTCCGGGTTGCCGGAGCCGGAGGGAGGCAGCAATACCGAGCCTTTGAACTGGAGCGGCCGTGGAGGGGGCGGGGCAACCAAGCGGGAACCGATGGAGCCCGAGATGGAGGCAGAGACGTTGGAGTCCAGGATCAGTAAGTTGGGGAAGACCGCCCGGGTGTATCCCTAGCGGTAGCAGGTGCTTCGGGCCTGCTTGGAAGTGGGCTCTTCTTCGCGTGACCCGCTCGCCATCACATGCTCTGCGGTTCCCCTTTTTCATCGCGGGGGTCACCGCCTGCTAGGAAGACGTTGCCACGTTTTGCCTCATTGCTGGGCCATCCGAGCGAGGAAGAGACTGGCCCTCCATCCCCTCTTTTAGTCCTGGAGAGCTTTTTTCCCCCCTGTCTGGCCCAAACTAAAGTTTCCACTCACCGACTGCCAAAGGTCAAAGGGTCTGTCACTGTGCCCAGGAATGAAGCTTGCAACCGGCCTTAGTGCAATCGGACTTTGAAATCCCCAGAAAGTGTTGCTGGATTAATCACATACTCAGTTATGGACAGTAAATATATTGCTGGTACCAAATAACATTGGTTTTTTTTTAGAAAAAGAATTCTGAATAGGTTTAGTTGCAAATATAACTCTTCAAAATCCAGGGCATGTTTCAAGGAGATCATTTTGTAATCTTTAGTTGCAATGAAGGACCCTAAAATGAGATAGTTTGTAATTTGCAAAATGATTTTTTAAAAAATACCTTTATATCGGTGAAAGGAACTTTGGCCCGCAAAAAATTTTGTGCAGCGGTTTAACCTTTAAGGTATAGCAGGTTCTGTATGCTGTTTTTGTAGACCATCTTGCTGCTTTGTGGTGTGATATTGTTCCCCTCTTTTTTGACCTGACAGCATTATTTTTTAAAAAATTAAGTTTGCTGTGTGCAGAAGTGATGACTGTTATATATTCCTCTGCTTTGTAGGAATAGAAGCTGTAGCAAGTTTCATTTGGCTGTAGTGCAGATGACAGCAATATTGATTTCAGGTTACATTATTGTGATGGTGGATTGTGTTGAGAGAACTTTGATTTGCATTTTTTTAAAAAATGAACACTTGCTACTCAGTAGCATAGACAGTTAAGACTTGAGTTTGGTATCTTAGGGAATAATGTGCGCAATTTGATTCCCCCCCCCCATAATGTCACGTTCCAATTTTCATTCATAGAGCTACGTTAGGTTGAGCTGGAAGTTTGGTTCAATTTGTTGAGGACTGTCCACTCATTTAGAAATACTTGCACATGCTAAGTAGATAACTGTGATCACATGATTTAAGCTGTAAGCACATGATTTACCACTAACAATGGCGTCTCCCTGTTGTGTCATTCCTGTGGTGTCTGATGGCAGCATTGCAATAAAATGTTTATAACTTCCTCTTTTTTGTAATGTGATTGGTAAATGGTCTTTGACAATTATTCTGATTGCAAGTAAAAAAAATAGAGAAAACTTTATTTTTCTCTCTTTCAATTCAGACAGAGCTACAAATCCTTTAAATAAGGATGTGGAATGGGACAATATCAATGCTTTTTGTGACCAGCTGAACAAAGAATTAGAGGGGTTAGTATACCTGATATACTCATATTTGACTAGCTGGGGTTTATGTATGCTGAAAACATAATAATGAAATAAAGTATTCCAAAGAAGCATTCTGAATAAACTTATGGCTACAACTGAATCACTTTGTGTTTTTCTAATGTTCAAAGCTTCTGTTTACTTAGCTGTAGTTACTAAATTAACCCACCATTCTGGGTTTGCATAATCCATTTTGCCACACAGTCCTGATCATATGATGGTAAACCCACCAGCAGTGGGCTTGTGAGGTTGGGATGCTTTCCAGCAAAGCAGATAGCCTCTTTTGCATTTTACAACAGTTCATTTAGTGACCGTTCAAAGTTAGAACAACACTGAAAAAAGTGATTTATGTGAGATTTTCTTGAAGCCAGCTAATAGAAAGTAAACAATGTGAAGACTACATCAGGGAAAAGAGAGATTTCAGACTCATATAGCAATAGGCAGCATCTCACCAACACATCTGCTCCATTTCACAAAATGTGTCAGCCTCAAGGCAGTCTGAAGGTGACTTGAAAAGAATAGCCTCTGGACTGAGAGTTCTTCCACTGAATGGTGGTTTGTGTGTTGTCATGAATGTATAAAGATTAAAATAAAATGGGGATTAGAGAGATCCAGATTGCTACTTCACCGAGCTTTGGTGGCTCAGGCTGTTAAATGCCTGCTCTTAAGATCCAGCTGTCTACAATTACTGTAGGCTCGAATCCCACCAGGCTCAAGGTTGACTCAGCCTTCCATCCTCTCGGGTAGGTAAATTGAGGACTCAAGATTGTTGGGGGCAATTAGCTGACTTTGTAAAAATGCCGCTTAGCAGGCATATACAATGGAATGAAGGCTATTGCTGAGCACATTGGGTTGTGCTCCAAAAACGGTAAGCCGCCCTGAGTCTTCAGAGAAGGGCGGCATATAAATGTAATTAAAAAAAAACTGTTTCTGTGACTCCACTCACTGTTTCTATGTTTCACTCATAGCCCACCCCTAGCAACCCGGCTCCTAGCCCACAAGATCCAGTCTCCACAAGAATGGGAAGCCATTCAGGCTCTCACGGTAAGATGCCATGAACTATATCCTGCTTGATTTACTACAAGTTGAAAAGAAACAAAGCTTCTGGATAACTACCTGAATGAGAGCTGGTACAACTTAAGCCATCTTGGGGTTATATTAGAATATGTTGGAGGAAGAGTAGCGATATAATCAGGACTAAATGTGAAACATCAGGATAATTATTATCTCTCCCATCCCACTCTGCACTCTGGTTTCAAGTGCCACACCTTTGACAGATATAAACGTTCTTCTTTTCATGGGATGCCAAGTATTTCAGAAGAGACACCATAGCCTCGCTGTTTTCTGATTTCAAGAAAGCTGCAGTTCTGTTTGGTTATTCATTTAGAGCCACAATTTGGCTTGACTATAACTGTGTTTTTATTATTATGGCTTAATTGAAAAGGATCTTTTCAGCATTGGTGTGTCACCTGAGACATTGCCCTTTCTAGAAAAGACCATCTGACACACTTTTATGGTCTCTTCCATTTCCAGTGAAAATGGCATTTCCTATGCTTTTCAGATTTTCAGCTTTAAAATACTTCTCTTTGGATTCTTGCACTGGTTCTGTTTTATTTTGGTTTTATTCTCGTGCTGTCTTAGGTTACTTTAGATTGTTATAAAATTTGTGTGTATTGGTTTTCAACTTTTAAAGTATGCATATTTTGCCCATGGCAATATACTAAATTAATAAATATATTCCCCATTCGTGTGAAACAATTGGTCTACATAGAGAGCAATAATAACAGCATTGGTATTAATACATGAACTCTAAAAGCTAATCCTAATTGATGCTTAATGAATGAATTGTAACTTAATGGAAAAAGTCCTGCTACAATCTGCTATTCCCATCCTCACAAATTGTGACCATAACCCCTCTTTATGATTTTACATGCAATCTATTTCTAGCAAGAGTAAATACTATCTGTATCTAATCACCTGGGAAGGAAGAAATTCTCATCTGACTACAAGTCTACTGACACTTGAGATTTTGGATCAGGTGTTTAATAAGGACACTCCTGCTTAGCTCTCAGCTCAGTGTTTCCAATGATTATATATCATCTATGCCTGCCACAAAATGAGAAATAAGAGATTCTCTGAGTTCCTGGGAGCAAATGACACTTTTTTCCTGGCATTTATATCATATTTAAGTTATGTTTTATAGAATGAATTGTAGGTTCATATTAATGTATATGCATGTGTTATTTGTCTGAATAAGGCATTCCTGGGCTCAATACTGGAAGCCATCATATAGGTTGTTTATTTTTGGCTTAACATATTGTTATTACAGGCAATGCTTTCTCAATAGCCCAAGGTGGCTAATTCTGTACTGAGCCATGGTGGGATTGCTTTTAATTATCTCCATACTTAAGAGCAAGGAAGGTAACGTGCACAAAACAAGTCACTCTAAGTGCAACTAGTGTTTTCAAATCTGAGGTCATATTTTGTGAATTTTGGCAGAAGGAGCAAACTTTTTTTATTACCTCTTCCCAAAATGGAGCTTTCCTGATGCAGGAAAACTTCTAGAAATTATGCTCCAATATCTGGGAGGCACTGTTGAGGCAGACTGGTTTATATTGTTTTTGTGGTTTATCAGTAGAGAGGAAAAATATGAACGCTTCAGAAGGCATATTTTTAAAAATAACATCCTTCTCAGTCCTCATCCCCATCTCCCCATTTCATTGCATTATGAAGAAAACGGGGAATCCTGGCATGTGGACTTTTAGGATCACTTCCTGCTTTATTTTACAGGTGCTAGAGGCCTGTATGAAAAACTGTGGCAAGCGCTTTCATGATGAAGTTGGCAAATTTAGGTTCCTTAACGAGCTCATCAAGGTTGTGTCACCAAAGGTGAGTGCTCATTACTATGTGGCCCAAGGGTTAATCAATAAACTAAATTAAACTAAACTAACATTACTAGTGAGTCAGGTTCGAAGTGTAACAAGTAGAAGTGACAAGCACAGAGCATTTTCATACTTCAACATGTTGAATAAAAAGTAATATTATTGGCTTCATTAAGAAAACGTATTTTGAGTCGTTTTCTTTTTGAGTCCTGTGCTAGTACACTGTAAATGAAAAGTGAAGAATTGCTGATAGTAGTTTATTTCATTAATGTCTGATATTACCAGGATTGCAACAGTTGGATTTGTCTGCATCTTCAGTGTAGAATCAAACACACAATACTGAGCGCATTGGGTTGTGCTCCAAAAAAATTGTAAGCCGCCCTGAGTCTCCGGAGAAGGGCGGGATATAAATATGAATTAAAAAAAAAAACACCACTTCATCTCATGCTTGGTATAGAACACCCTGGAAGCAAATTCTTGTGTTTTTCTTCATGTTAAATATGAGATGTGATTTGTTTCTTCCTCAGTATCTAGGAAACAGAACTCCAGAAAAAGTGAAATCAAAAATCTTACAGTTGATGTATAGCTGGACGTTGGGTCTGCCCGAGGAAGTGAAAATTACAGAAGCATATCAGATGTTAAAAAAACAAGGTGGGATATACTTTTCCATGCTCAGAGGTTTTCACTTAACTGTACAAGAATGCGGACATTCCTTCCGAACTTGGACTTAATACTTTGGGTTTTATATTCTGGGTTATAGAAATCCTGAAGGGGTAAGGTAAAGAACAGGGCATTTTTTCAGCTCTAACTCATCTGTTTGTAAACTCATACATACAAACTAATAAATGATACAGAGGATGGTTCAAGATGGTTAAAGCAGGTTAACTTTTGCTTCATACCTTAGTTACAATGTTAGGGAAAAGTAATAATGGAGATGTGCATCCCTCTTTCTGCCAGTAATAATCATCAAAGCAGCTATTTGATTCTTAAAGATGCAATTAATTAGCATAGTTTGGTTAAATTTTTATTACTGATGTTGTGTCTGTATATTCTTAACTTTTAAGCTGTGTATATAATTTGCACAGCAAGTATTGAAATGAAAATATAAATATACTAGTTCGATACCTGTGCTTTGCTATGAAACTGTGGTTGGGCGTAGTTTTTTGGGAGGAAAATAAGGGGGCAGCATCCATCAGTATTCATCTGGCTAGCGTCCTATCAGTGTGTGAGAGAGTTGAGGGCTGTTTGGAAACTGAAGCAGTATTTGCTGTGTGAGCAAAAAGGAGACAGCAAGGAGCCGGGGTGTGACTTAGCTCAATTGTTCTGTACCAAAGTTGCTTGGTGCTGTGAAACTAAAACTGAAACTCCTCTGCTTGTGTTTTGCATTTGGAACAGATTATTTTTCAGGTGGGGAGGGGGAGTAGAATTCCTTAGCATCAGAGCGTGTTAATAATATACGAAATACTAATGCTCTGATGATCATTTTGAAAAATCATTTCTTAGTGAGCACCTAGAAGCCAAGATTTCAAGTTTGCCAAATTTCAAGTTTGTAGGCTTTACGGTTCTGGAGATTTTGTGATGATGTGTGAGTGGTATTTCACTTTTATATATATATAGATGTACCTTGCAGCATTCAACATTCTCAGCATTATACATTTCTCAGGTATTTGCCAAAATATAATAATTTGAATCTGGTCAATTAGGCTTGCCATGAGAATTCTGGATTATTTATTAACTTACTAACCAGAATATTCTGAGGTACTTCATCAAATACATTTCTGAAAGTAAGTCATATTATAGTCATTGCATTCCCACAATCTATTAAGGAAGTTGCCCATTTTAAAAAACAAATAAATTTAGTTTGATAAGTTTGATTCGTTATTACAAATTCCTACTAATTATTGCATTGTTTTCAAGGAACTTAGCTTATTTGTTAGATATCAATATCAGAATGGCTGATTTATAGTTTCCAGATCCTTCTTTTTCTCCTTTTTCAAGATAAAGATAGTATTTACTCATTTCCTTTGGCATCAAACAGTCTTAATCTTTAATTCACCAAGTTTCTGTCATAGGACTAAATGGCCATTCAAACTTTCTTTCTCCCATTGCAAAAATTTCTTCAAGATTCTACTAACCTTCTTTTTGTAAATCCAATAATAAGTCATTGTCCAGATCTTTTTCCATCTCTTGATATGTCACTTTTATTTCAAGTCTTACCATTTTACAATTGTTTTATAATCCATAGTTTCTTCAAAATATTTCTACATTGTTTAGGATTTTGTTTTCTACATGTTTGACTTCTTTAAAATTTCAAGAAATATTTTGGCAGATGTAGAAATTATTGCTGTTGGTTTATTTGTAAGCTTCTCTCTCAGTTCTTCAAAGACCCTTTGAAATGTTTCAAGTATCATATCTTTATCAGACATTTTTAAAGTTTCTGCCTGAAATGTTAATTTAGTATCCTGTTTTTGTATTTACAAAATCTCTTTATTTACAAATTTACAAAATTTCTTTATTTTGAAGTTTCCACAATAATCTCTTTCCTCATAGGATCAACAAGTCCCATTCCCACAAAAGTGTTTTATTTACTCAATTTTTCAAAGTTCTTTAAGTCCTAATATTCCAAATTCATTTGTTTCCTTAATCCATTTAAAACTTTCTTAGGTTGAATTTTTATTTAGCTTTTTGGCATTTATTTCATGTTTTTAAATTCTTTAAATTGTAAGGTAATCTTTCTTCTATTTCAAGATGAAGTTTTACTCACCAGGTGGATTTTCAGACTTGTTCAGAAGATCTCTTTTAACTTTAATATAATTGTAATTCCAAAAGTGATTAGAAAGTGAGGTTAGACTAATTTAATGACCTTAAGGGCTCTACCACAGCTAAGCTTGATGATTTCCCTTGTCTTTCAGTGCTTAGACCCACAGGAGAACTACAGGCCTACAGTTTCCTTATAGGGAGGAGCTGTCTGGAGCACAAATACGCAATCTTCTCTCCTCTCCTGTCTGGGAGGAGCAGCATCTATGCTCCTTTGGAGTTGCCTAACTGACAGTTTTCCTCACCTCAAAGTGCTAATTCTCAATTTTTCAAAGATAATACCAAACCATCAAATTTTTCCTTTATTGCCACAGAACATAATTCATCTAGCCTTAGACATTTAATCATAGCAATTTCCTGACAATAACTCTATCGATCCCAGGCTTCAATCCTGCTTCTTGATGTTGGTCTTTAAATTTGCCTCATGAAATCTAGAGTCACTTATTTGAGAGGACTAGTATAGTTCTGCCACCTCCTTGTTACACTTTAGCATGTTAGTATCTTCACTGCGCATTTGTTGTATGATTATTTTCATTTCAAACCTCTCTAAAGAAGCCCTTGTTCTTGTACTGGTCTTTGTTACCCAAACTCAGTTTATTGCCTTTGTTTTTCCAAGACAACCTTCTAGAGTTCCATGCTATCTTTTGCATTCAGTTCTTAGAAGGCAGGCTTTGTCAATACTTCCTCTTGGTTGGATGGGTGATAGGGGAAATCAGCAATACAGGTAGTCCTCAACTTATGACCACAATTGAGCTCAATATTTCTGTTGCTAAATGAGACATTTGTTAACTGAGTTTTGCCCCATTTTACGACCTTTCTTGCCACAGTTGTTAAGTGAATCACTGCAGTTGTTAAGTTAGTAACACAGTCATCAAGTGAATCAGGTTTCCTCATTCACTTAGGCAGAATGTTGCAAGAGGCAATTCCATGACCCTGGGACATTACAACAATCATAAATAAGTATGAATCTGTTGCCAAGCTTCTGAATTTTGATCACATAACCAGGGGATGCTGCAAATGTAAGTGTGAAAAATGGTCATCTCACTTTTTTCAATGCCATTCAGGGGTGGGATGCTACCAGTTCTGCCCGGTTCTAAAGAACCGGTAGCTCTGAAGAGCAGCAGACACTGAACCGGTTCTGTGTCTGCTGCTGTTTGGCCCGCCCGCCCGGGCGCTTACCTGTCCTTTATTTCCTGCTTTTTCAACCTCAGCTGCTTTGCGCGGCACAGCTGAGGTTGAAAAAGCAGGAAAAAAAGAGGCTTTTTAAATGCTGCGCACACGCTTTTCAGCTGTCCGGGTGACACAGCTGATGATTTTTTTTACACACATGCAAAGTGCGCGTGCACTTTGGTGCATCACCAAAATGGTAGTAACACCAGTTGAATCCCACCCCTGGTGCCATTGTAACTTTGAACGGTCATTACATGAACTGTAAGTTGAGGACTGCCCGTAGTTCCTTTTAACTGAGAAGTTGTCCACTTCACTGCAACGTTCACATGGAAAAAGGGGTCAAATTGGGGAGACTTATTAAATTGGCCTGATAGGGAAATGGATCACTTGCCTACTTGCTTTTGACCACTTGGGAACTCTTGGTAGGAGCTTTCCTTTTTTTCCCCCAGGGATTGTAAAATGTGACCCCAAATTGCCAGATGATGCACCTTTCCCTCTACCTCCTCCCAGACCAAAGAATGCCATTTTTGATGATGAAGAAAAATCCAAGGTAAAAAATGATTCATTGACTAGATACTTTACAGTAATTGTTTTGCTTTATGTAGGGTTTGAAACTCTTAGCTTTTCAAGGTACTGCATCATCTGAAAAGGTTTTGGGTGGAAAGTGAAAATGTGAGCTGTTTAGAGGTTGCAGTGAACAACCCCTAAATAACAATTTTTAATAAGGTTGGATAGGACTAGGATTGGATGAGGCAACCTGTAAACCTCTAATTTTTGCTCCTCAGTTCTCATCATTCTTGACTATTATTTGGGGCTTTTTTTAACAGACTGATAGATATGTAATTAGACAATTTCCAGAGTGCCGAGATTGCCCTGGTCTGGGCTAAAAGATGAAATTGTCTGTAGGAATGGTTATAACAATGGGCCATACAGTTTAATATAATATTGTTAAAAACAAATTGGCAACACATGAATGGTTCACTAAACCTCCTGCTTTTCTTTCCTTAAACAAGTTTAGAAACAGCCCATGAAATCTATCTGTTTATCTTAGTACATCACAGATTATGCTAGCCTGCTCTATAGAGAAAGCAGAAAATATTAAATTTATCCTTACTCTGATGTTGATTATTATAATACTTTCTGGGGTGTTTTAGGTCTCTATCAAAGTATAGCAAGCTGAAATGTCTAAAGGTCTGATTGATTTAAAAGGATAACATTATGTGTTCTATTGTAAGCTTTCCACAGACACCTATTTTTTCTGTGTCTTTGCAGATGCTGGCCCGCCTGCTTAAAAGTTCCCATCCTGAAGATCTCCGAGCTGCCAATAAACTCATCAAAGAGATGGTTCAAGAGGCAAGCTTTACTTCCACCTCCATATATTTATCAATTGGCATTGTTTGATAATCTTGTCTTTAAAGTTTTCATGCTAGGGCTTTTCCTCACAATAACTTATTTCACAGGGATTTTTCCTGTGCACATGGAAGGAAGAGGTTTCCAAGATTCAGAAATAAATGATGGTCTTGAAATACATGTCCAGTGAGCTGTAAGAGCTTTCTGTGGCATGTTTTAATGGCTGTAGTTGCTTAGGATACTTAGTTAGCTGCAGTATCTTAGCATTCAGCGACCTCGATAGAATAATACTGGGATACATCAGCTGAGGCTCTCTTTAAAGTCATTGAAGATAATAGGATTGCCATATTTTACATTTTCTAGTCTTCTAAGAAGTTGAAAGAGATTGTAACCCTTCTCTTCTTCCAGGACCAAAAGCGAATGGAGAAGATTTCCAAGCGAGTGCATGCCATTGAAGAAGTAAATAACAATGTGAAACTGCTGACTGACATGGTGACTAACTATACCAATGGAGAGATGACAGAGAGCAGCGAGGACCTCATGAAAGTGAGGAGATAATCCACATTTGCATTTTGTTTTGCAACAAGTCCTAATGGAGGATTTGAAATTCTTAACTATGATTACATGTGGCATTCTTATAAGCAGCAAATGCACGTTTGCATGAAGAAACTAAAATTGTTAGTCCAATAGGCCCTTACAAGGCATAATTGAAAATCCTTGGTTACATAATTTAACATAACAAAGATGCTCACAAAGATTGATCTAATAATAATAATAATAATAATTTATTAGACTTGTATGTCGCCCTCTCTCCCTAAGGACTCAGGGTGGCTCACAGTATAAAACACAATACAATAATTTACTTAAAAAATAATTAAACAATACAAGCCCAATAATACTAAAAACAATTAAAATTACTTTAAAAAGAAAGAACCCCACCCCCCTTTGGTTCAGTCCAGACCGGCCTGCTGAAATAGCCAGGACTTTAGGTCCCAGTGGAAGGAGCGGAGATCAGGAGCCAAACGAAGGCCCAAGGGGAGCTGATTCCACAGGGTGGGTGCTCCCACAGAGAAGGCCCTACCCCTGGGCACCACCAGCCGACAATGTCTGGCCGACGGTACCTCAAGGAGGCCCTGCCTGTGGGAGCATATCGGGCGATCGGAGCGTGATGCCAGCAGGAGACGTTCCCGCAAGTACCCCAGACCCAAGCCATGTAGGACTTTATATGTTGCCACTAATACGTTGAATCTCACCCGGAAGGCAACCGGCAACCAATGCAGGTCGCGCAGGAGGGGTGTAACATAGGAGTATTGGGACACTCCCATCACAGCCCACGCGGCCGCATTCTGCACCAGCTGCAACCTCCAGGTGGTCCGCAAGGGCAGTCCCATGTAGAGAGCGTTGCAGTAGTCGATTCGGGAAGTGATGAGTGCATGAGTGACTGTAGGGCATCTCGGCTCAGGTAAGGGCACAGCTGGCGAACCAGACGCACCTGGGCAAATGCCCCCCTGGACACAGATCCCACCTGCTGCTCCAAACTGAGCTGTGTATCCAGGAGGATGCCCAGGTTGCGCGCCCTGTCCATGGGGGGCAACACCTCTCCCCCCATGACCAACGATGGTATATCCTGAATAATCCGAGATGCCAGTATGTTCTAAGTATCTCCCCAGTTACCCTTGAGACTCAGCTGCCTGATTATTTTTTCATTCAGCCACTGCCTGCTTTACATTTCTGTGTCTGTTGCTTAAGCCGCATTGTGAATGAGTAAATCAGTCACTTGAATACAATTAAGATTTGCAAACATTGCTGTGTGACTGTGCTAATAATTGTATATATTCAGCAAATATACACATTCAGCAAATTTACTATTATTTTTAAATACTATTATCTAAATTGTTTCTAATACTCCCACTTCATTTACTGTTCAGTTGAACAGGTTCCATATCATAGGTTCCAAATCACATTACACCATATTACATTTTGGCATAATGTTTTGTACACTACAGCCTACTTCATCAGAAATTTCCATACATCTGCTGACATGGACTTCGGTCTACAGAAAATGTATATAATGATACTTGTTAATCTTTAAGCTGCCTTAAAACTGCTTATCTTGGCATCAAATACATGCTAATCTTCATTAGCATATTTGTTTGCCTGTCACGTATAGTACTTCGTAACACACTTTCCTAGAGTTTCCAGACTGGTCAGGATGTTGGGAATTCTGGTAGTCTAATACTCCAGAGTTGGTTGGGAAAGACTGACAGAATCAGAAACCAATTAGAAAATTAATCTGACAATCCTCCAGAAGGGGGCAGAACATCCTTTTTGCTCTTTCTACAATTAGCCACAATAAACAAAGCAGTATCTGGACTCACATGTGGGATGACTAAGCCATTGTGATGCTTGGCTTGATTTGGCTTCATGCACTGACTGAATCCCTGCCTTATTTCAAAAAGCAGACTTAAACAAACTATAATTCAATGGTATACACCCAATTATTGAATTTAGGCTTTAAACCTGAAATTCAGAAAGTGATGTCAATGATTGAAAAGGTGTTAATGTTTCAGGAATAGCTCAGTAAAAGAAATTGCAACTTTTTCTCTTATTGAAACAATCACTTGCAGAGCAAACACTGGCTGCTCCTTTCAGCAGTTGTGAACCCTAACCCTTTTGCTTCTTTTCAAATGAATCAATTTTATAATTTCATATGGGTTCACACAGATATAATCAGTAAAATAAAACCAGCCCACTTACTTGACTATGTATTTTACACCTAGAAGTACACTTAATTATGTTGAACTTTAATATTCCTCATTATAGGAGCTGTATCAGCGCTGTGAACGCATGAGGCCAATGCTTTTCAGGCTTGCTAGTGACACAGAGGACAATGATGAAGCACTGGGTAAGTTATCTTTAAGCAAGCATCTAGTTATATATTAGAATAATTTCAAGTAAACCCTATGATATCAATAGACTTCTTCACATTCCATTATAAGTTACTCTAATTATGAGTTTCTGGATTAAAGTGCACTCGAACTTACCTTGTGCATAGATGTTGTGATCTTTCACTTCTGACATCTCTGTTACCATTCCCTGGCGAGCATCTTTGTATCTGTGTTGTTCTAATCAGGTTAGCTAATTGAGTGGAAGCAAAATTGCTCATCAATGTATAGACTTCTTGCATTACGTTGATATATTATGAGTAATAACTAAATGTCAATGTAATTTTCAGCTAAAGGTTTTAAACCTACTAACAATGTAGGCTTAAAACATTTGTATATTTTATTGTAGAAAAGTTAATGCTAGGGCTTATCTCTATTGTGGAACATTTGATTACCCTCTGAACCTTCATTTTTATCATCTTGGTCTTGTTGCAGCTGAAATTTTGCAAGCTAATGACAACTTAACACAAGTGATCAATTTGTACAAGCAGATTGTGAAAGGAGAGGAGATCAATGGTGAAACAATGGCAGGTTCTCTCCGAGGTAAGGAGGCTGGATCATAGCTGCTGATGTAAAAGGAGAGGGCTCAGAACCTTGGCTAAAGTAGGAATCTAAATACAAGGTGATTATAGAAGAGATAAACAGATTAAAAAATCCAACTTTAGGATTTAGAAAGTGATCTTATTTGATTGACTCACTCTCATTTAGTCCAGCAATAGGGCTGAAAAAAATAAAGCAGTAATCAGGGATTACTGAAGACTGGAGGGAGTTAAGGTAGAGTAGGGATTTTTCACAGAGCAATCTCTTGACTGACATAAGGGAGTTATTGCTATTCTCTTCTTCTTGATATGGACTTTGTTTCTTTGTTTAGGCAGCACTTCTGCACTTCTGGATCTGTCAGGACTGGACATGCCACCTGCAAACCCTGCCTACCCAGCCGTACCAACTTTCTCAGGCAGTAGCTCAGCAACTGTGCCAGAGCAAAGCAGCTCAGTCTCTCTATTGGATGATGAGCTCATGTCACTAGGTAAATCCATGATTCTACAGGAGAGAAGGGGACTGTTCTAAAAGTGGTGTTTGAGCAGAATAGAGTGGACCAGGTGGGAACACTTTTTAAAAAATGAAATTTGAGAAGAATTTAACTCATTTCTCAATCTCTTCTTTTGCTTAAAGAAAGTTCTGTGGAAATGGGTCTTGCAGGATTATTGTTGTTTGTCACATGTTGAGCTGATCTTTATGAATACCAGTTGTTTGCTCTGAGTGTAGCTTGTCTTCTATAACAAGGATGTTTTAAACAGGTAAGAATAAGGTTTAATAATATGGCAATCCTGCAAGATCACAGCCCTCAAGCAAGACTTTAAGTAATTTTGGTATGTTGTAAGTCCAGGTATTATTGTACAAATGTGCTTAAATCCTTCCCAAATTGACTTAGGCAAATTCATAATTAACTCTTCCAAATGCAGCATCTATTCACAAATTATGTGTAGATCTTGTTAGTGAAGTTCTAAAGCTGTTTAGGTTTTTCTGATTTGACTTAAGTGTACATGTTTATTTTATTATGTAGTTATTACATTTATATGCCACTATCCAAATAGTGTTACTAAATCATATAATCAATTTCCTATAGACTGAAAAAAATCTGACTGTCATAAAAAGTAATATTTGAATAGGCCATTAATATAAAGAGATAATAACATACTTTATTGCAGTCATTAACCAACACAAATATAAAAAGAAAAAAACCAATCTGTTTATGGCATAGTAGCATTTCAGAAATAAAACTTAAAATCAAAGGCATTTTCCTTTCCTTTTTAAAAAAGGCATTTTCCTTACCTTTTTTTAAAAATGTAAAAATTGGCTGAAAAAGGAAATCTGGCAAGTACTAGTGTTTGTGTTTGTGAATTCATTTGTTACTCCTGGACATCACATTGAAGATCTGTTCATACTCTAGCAACAAAAATATATTTCCCTATATTGTAAAAGTCTGCAGAGATTCTCAGTCATCCAGGTCATGAAAAAGCACCTTTGGGTTCCCTATGTTGTGTTACTTGGCAGAAATCTGTTTTAACAAACGTTTTTAATCTATCATTAGGACACATTCTTAGCATATACTCACTGGCCATTTCTTTGTTACATGTGTGATAATTCCATACAGATATGCAACTTAGCTTCTTGTTAGCAGACTCAAAATACAGGTAGTCCTTGACTTATGACCGCACTTAATCTCCAAATTTCCATGGCTAAGGAAGACAGTTGTTAATTGAGTCATGTCCCATTTTACGACCTTTTTCCATAGTTGTTGAGCGAATCAGTGCAGCTGTTAAGTAAATCATGTGATCATTAAGCAACTCTGGCTTCCTCCATAGACTTTCCTTGTCTGAAGATCCCTGGGAAGGTTGCAAAATGACAGTCCCAGGACACTGCAACCCTTGAAAATACATAATGATAATGATCATATGGCTGTGCAATGGTCGTAAGTGTGAGGACCAGTCATAAGTTACTTTTTCAACCCCATTGTAACTTTGAATGGTTGCTAAATGAATAGTTCTAAGTCGAGGATTACCTGTGTATGGTATATACATAGAATCAGAATTGTGATTTCCCATTTATTCTTATTAAAGCTTTGGAATAGCATCCTGATGGAGATAGCCACTCCTTATTGATTTTCAGGAAATGTTAACATAGAACTATTTCAGAAAGCATTCTCCCTAAGTTTATGCATTGCAACATGAATTCTTGCCTTTTATTCCTTTTATTTTTCTTTTATTGTTCTATTATAATTGATTTTATTGTGCATTGGGGACATTTTATGACTATTAGTTAATATACTGTTTCAATCATTGTTCGAATGTTTTAATTTGTTTTCCATATTATACTGAGTTACTAGAATACTACTGTAGTTTGGGCTCCTCACTTTTAAATTAATTGGATCTCCTTTCTCATATCTGTTCTTTTGATCCCTGTTTAGGGCTTACTGATCAAGCACCTTCTTCAGTCCAAGGTGGAGACAGCAGTGGGTGGAACAGTTTCCAGGTAAGCATCGGAAAGCTGAAAGAACATCACTGGTTGATAAATCCTACAACTTTGGAACTAGAAGTCAATGGATAATGAATAATAAAGCTGTGAGTGCAGATTCTTCAAGCTAATCTACCATATTTATACTAAGTGTTAGATTAAAGATGCTTCAATCAAAATGTATCCAGGTTATCCAGTGGAAATATAAATGGAGATTATTTTAGTTGACTGTTTAGGTCTAGAAAGGTGCCTTTGCATGTTGAAATGTTTCTATAGCATAGATATGTGAGCAAGGTTGTGTGCAGAAGTAACTTTTATGAAGGAAACCCTCTAATATGAGTTGCTTGGTTTTCTGGATCTGCTTTAATTTCAGATTGTTAGATCTTGATCTGAGAAGAAGAAAATCAGAGTCTTATTTCAGCAAAATAGATGCAAGCCAAGTGTGAATCAAGCTCCTGTTCTCATTTTTCTCCCAGCTATCTTTTTGTAAAACAAACAAGGGAGACCTTACTTTCTTGAAAGGGATATCAAAAGACCAGCACACTTGAGCCTCCCCTTTTTCAGACAAAGGTTATGTTAGAAAGCTTAATGAAAAGGCACATGGAATAGAGATGACCACAAATAAGTAATTGAATCCATGTCATTCCTTGAATTGTGCAGACCTTGTAGATGCTGGGCAAATCTGATCTGCTGTGGAGAAAATTGTAGACTTTTCTAATCCTATCTGGGAGGACTGCAGTTATTTGAAATTGCTGTCAATGTGTGTACAAGAAACCCAAGGGTTTTTGTGCTTTGTACTGCATGTGAATATACTGTTCTTTATCTAATGGTTGTACTTAAGCTATTCAGTTTGGCTGTGCTTTTGTGGGGAACTGTATCAAAATGTCTTTCTTTTTTCAGTCATCTGAAAGCCCAGAAGTCGGTGTCCCTTCAGGATTACCAGCTCCAATAGGGAAAGCTGAAGCTGGACAGCCTGCATCTCCTGCTGCCACTAGTGGTATGGATGACCTGGATCTGCTAGGCAAGACTCTGTTACAGCAGTCTCTTCCCCCAGAATCTCTTCAAGTCAGATGGTAGGAAGCAAGGAGGGGAAGGGCAGAGGGTGTTTCTGAAAAGGGAGTACCTTCTGCTGAGGGGGAAGGCAGTTCTTGGACCCTCTCTTGAAACTCTCACTCTCCTTCAAACTTTGCAGGGAGAAGCAGCCACCTCCTCGGTTAACCCTGCGTGATCTCCAGAACAAAAGCACTTCCAGCCCATCTCTGAGCACCAATAGCACTTCGTCCGTCTTCCCAAATCTCTCTTCAAACCCTGCGGTCACCCTGCCCTTGGAAAAAACAGCCCCTGCTTTGGCCCCTCAAGGGTCACCGACTCTTTCTGGAAGCGCAAGCCTTCCAGCAGGTCTCCCAGCTTCCACACACCCCTTGGAATTCTCACTGATGAACGTCACTGTGCCTCTGGAATCCATCAAGCCAAGTGAGTGTGAGCAAAGTTTTGGAGCATGGTCTTATCCCAAAGCATCTGGCTTAGCTCGTTTATTGTGGTGGAGTCCCTAGCTTGGGGGGAGGGAGGGAGAAGTGGAAAAACTGGGGAGCTTGGAGTCCTTGCAGGGGGGGAAGTGATGGAGGCCAGGAAATCTCCCCCCACAGCCTTTAACTTTCTGTTCTCAAAATAATGTAGTCAGTCTGATGAGATTCTTGTAAATAGACAGACAACAATAAAGATGCAACTCTGATCAGCTCAGAATGTCGCTCTGGTTCCTTGTGTCTCACATTAATGCAAGTTGGAAAACTTGGGGGAAAGTTTGTGGTTCGTCTTCTCAATTTACATTTGCAACGTACCTCCATTGCCTCAATCTGGCTTTTCAAAGATAAGGGAAAGAGGTTGAGGAAAGTTAAAATGTGGGGTTCCCACTACTTGAAATGTAAAGGACAACCAAGCTAAGAGAGGTAGAATTTCGGGGTGTTGGCCATTCTAGTCCTACCTCCTGACTGTAATAACATTTAGTCAATGACTGACTGCTTGCTTGCTTGCTTGCTTGCTTGCTTATTTATTTATTTATTTATTTATTTATTTATTTATTTATTTATTTAGACTTGTATGATGCCCTTCTCCCTAAGGACTCAGGGCGGCTTTAGAGTGGACCAGTAAATGTTCTCTCATATTTTATGCCTCTCCTGGTGCTTATTCTAGGCAACATCCTCCCAGTGACTGTGTATGACCAGCATGGTTTCCGTGTCCTCTTCCACTTTGCAAAGGACTCTCTGCCTGACCGACCTGATGTGCTAGTGGTGGTCATTTCTATGCTAAGCACAGCCCCTCTGCCCATTAGGAACATCATCTTTCAGTCTGCTGTCCCCAAGGTAATATTTTTATGCAAATGAAAATTTCTTGGACAGTTTTTAATTGTTTGAGAACCACCCAGCCTCCGAGTCTTCGGAGATGGCATATAAGTCCAATAAAATAAAATAAATAAATAACTTACCTAGTGTAAGTGCCTAAGTAAGCGCTTGTCTATCTAGTACTTACTTTGCCTACAACTTCTGCTGATTTTTTTTCCAATTGAGTTAAGGAGAAATCATAACTTACTAGTGAAACCCATGACTTGGTTTCACTCCTTATTTTCTCTGACCCGAAAGGCTATTGCTGATTAACAGTTTAAAATGTAACATTTGTTAAAAATCTGAGGCTTTGGAGAACCACTACCAGTTACATTCGAATAATTCCGCTTTTTTGTGTGGGGTTAAGGTTTCACTTCCATACATGCAGGTTGATCTGCAGGGAGCAAGTCCCATGGCTGATCAATATGTTGATATACTTCCATGCTGCCCTTGGTACAGTGATTGCAATGGCCTGTTCCTTGAAATAATTTTGTTTAGCTAGTTAAAAACGATTGCTTTCGTATTTCCCATTGTCTTGTCATTTTTTAAAAATTTGCATTTATATGCCGCCCTTCTCCGGAGACTCAGGGTGGCTTACAATTTTTTGGAGCACAACCCAATGCGCTCAGCACTGTAGCACTGTCACTGAAAGAAAAGAAATGTAATATTCGTAAAGGCTGTAAAACAAGCCTTGAATTAGAATTATGAACTAAAAGATCCAAAGAGTCATATTATTATATTAATCAAACTTCTAATGGATGTGGTTTAATTTATCAGCCCAATTCTTCCAGAGGGGAGATACAAAGCCTACAACCTTTCTAATTAAGTAATGCCATTATTTGGCTGTATGGAGGCAACTCTTGTCCTTTAATGGTTAAATCGTAGAGTTGTATTGATGTGCTTTTATTTGTACAGGTGATGAAAGTGAAATTGCAGCCACCTTCAGGGACAGAGCTCCCACCATTCAACCCAATAGTGCCCCCTACAGCAATCACCCAGGTCCTCCTGCTTGCAAATCCACAAAAGGTAACCTTACCTCCTTAAGGAAAATAAGTGGGGCTATGTTCTTGATCTAGAGTTGTCTTCCTCAGAAGTCTTAGTTCCTCTCTACTCCACTCCTTGCCCCACATTTGCAAATCTCAGCCATCATCCCCGAGTCCTTCTCTTAATTGCTATATATCTTTTTCTCTGTCTAGGAGAAAGTAAGACTACGATACAAGCTGACCTTCACCATGGCAGATCAGACTTACAATGAAATGGGAGATGTGGACCAGTTCCCTGCTCCAGAATCATGGGGGAATCTCTAGTGCCACAGCCAGTGTGCTGGGTCATGTTTCTAAAGATTCTGCCTCGCTTAGGACCAGAGCCTTCCCAGGATTGGCTGCTGTTTGGACTCTGCTTTCAGACTGCAAAGGCAGGCGCAGGAGGATGAGAGGCAGAGAAGAACAAGAGGGGGTGTCTGTCTTGGGGTCAGAGGGACAAGAAAGATTGAGTTGCTCTCTGTTCTTTGATTTCTGTTCTTATTTGATTTGTCCTTTACCCTCATCTTGTTGTCTCACTTTTTGCTTTTCCTTCAGTGGAATGATATCAGCACACATGAGCTCTGAAGAGGCACTTTAGATCTTCTTCTGTACAGCTTTCCCATCTGCTGAAGTAGTACTGGATCTTACACTTTCCCATTAATGCCACTTCTGCACAAGCAACTCTGACATGTTCAGGTTAATAGATCAGTTCTGGGGTTTTTTGTTTTTTGTTTTTTTGCTGCAACACAAAAGCTGCAAGACAAAAGATGGGGCAAGATAAGTACCCAGTACTTTGTCACAGAAGAACTAGCTGTTCCATTTAAAGCTTTGTGAATTAAACATCTTTAGGACTACAGGGTAGCTGTTTCTGTTTTGCTCACAAGGCCTTCATTCTCCTAAAGGCTAGACAAGGGGAGGAGTGTTGGCCTAATTCTCAATATATTGATCAACACTCCAGGAGTCTGAACTAGACAGGGTTAACAGGATGGGGAATCAAGTTTTATTAGGGAAGTCTGAAAACTGTTTTGCTCCATGATTTGTTTTTCTGGGAAAGGAAGCAGAAAGTTGCAGGATCCATCTTCAGATCCACATTGTTGTATGCAAAGTTCTTAGCTCCATCTTACATAATCCAGTCTTTGAAACCCACTGGAATTTAACGGAGAAAATTGTTGAGAGAGAAAGATACTCCCCTAAATATGCTTCCCTTCAAACCATTAACAGCTATAGCTCCCTTCTTCATTTAGACTTGGAAACATGCAGTCTATAGGGCTGCTTGATTTATTTTCATGAGCAAAATGTCCATGGAAGTGTTAGGAGTTCTCAGCTGGTTTTATAATAAATCGCACTAAGACAGATGAAATTAAGCATTGCAAAAACTAAAAGCAAAAACTAAATGGGATTGAGACAGTGAATGACATTTTTACCCAACAGAGTTGCATACTTTCTTCAGTCAAATTGACAGGTTTTGATGAGAAATATTTCTGGTTAGATTCTGCTGTGACTGGACACTTTTAATTTCTAGTCTCTCTTTTCAGGTTTTATCTTTGCCCCTTGCTTTTTTTAGAGTTGGTTTCATTTAAGTTTTGAAGTCTCTGTTTTTGTGTGCATGTATCTACACACACACACACACACACACAAATTCTGCACATGGAAAGGAGCCCCAAAATAGACAGTGCGAAGTCTGGTGTATTAATGAGAAATATTTTTCCCTAAAGTGCATTCTAAGATCTGGGACCTCCTGAAATAGCCTGAGGATCCTGTATAGAATTGTAGTCTTGCAAATCTCTTTGTTTTTCTCCTGCTGGTAATTTATAAACTTCATTTTGAACTTGAATGGTTTGCAGTCACTCTGTTTTTGGTGGAAAGAGTAGTGGCTCTTCATATCATGACTTACATAGAACTCTGCTTGTATCATCTCTATTTTGGGCCAAATCATACTATGTACAGTATAATCTGCACTTTTAAAAAGATGTACTGAAAAACTGAATGTATTATGCAAATATCTCATCTTTTTGTAACACTTTATGGTGTTTCTACCAGTTAATCGAAATCTTGCCTTTGTGAATTGGTGACATTGCTGGCGCATTCTTTTAATGCAGTCTGATAGGCTACAAATGTAAGGGGCAAGATTCTGAAAATGCAAAATGCATCATTAATTCCTTGCTTCTGGATTTCTGTAACATGTTTGGGATATTTACGGGTATTCATGTCTGCTTTTAAAACTGTCCTGGAGGTTAGCCCTGACAAACACTTGATAATCCACAAATACTAAGCATTTTTATAAAAATACTGATGCATTTTTAAAGCAATTTACTGATATTTTATGCAGATCACTTGACTTAGTAGAAGGATAAGTGTAGAGCAGCCATTTCCAGACATAATGAGTTATGTTCCTCAGTCTCAATTCCTGTTTTAGTGCAGAAACTTCCAACATAACTAAGATGTGACTATATTGACCACAGTTGCCTCCATATTTCATGCAAGGTAGTGTTTGTATAGTGATCTGTAGAGCAATTACAGAGCAACATAATTTGACAGAAAGCAAGAGATGGCTGCAAATGCTAAGCATAGTTTTTAACTCTAGGAAACTTTGCCAACCGTCCTTTCTACTCCTAGGCAGGGTTATTATAACCTCAAACTGTTATGTTATAGTTTGTGGCCAAATCTGCTCTGCATATATTAATAGCTCTCACTTCCTCTTCCTGCTGCTTTTTGCAGGGCCTCTGCAGCAGTAATTTCTGCTATGTGATAGTTAGAAAGGGAGGAAATGCATACTTGCATTTGAGATATAGGAGTAAGTACAGGTAGAGATTGATGCCTTATTTGGAGCTTGATACTGCTATTGTCTACAAATTTCCATCACACAACTTCTCAGATTGCTACATCATTTCATGAATTTGCTTCCTTCCTATTTTTGGTGGACATTATTATACCATAACTGAATGTTTACATCTTCTGTTGTAATCTTCTTTGTACCTTAATTAGGTTGATTGGATTTCAGCAAGGAAGCTGGCAGTGATCTGTAAGAAAGAATAATTATATTAGATTTTACTAGTATGCAGCAGTGATAGACTAATAAAATTTAACAGAAAAGCCATAATTATTTTACATAAGGGCAGCCAGATTCTTCATCGTTTTTGCAGATTGTGAGATGGTGACTGCAACTTCCCAGAAATGACTTTTTTTCCATATTCCCTTAATCTGTGCAAAACGACCAATGAGCTCTTTTTTAACCTCAGTGAAACTGAAATTTAATGTATTAATAAACACCTTAATTTAAGTAAACAAGGAATCAAAAAGAATACCTTCTCTATTTTAACACACTTGAGAAGTATCCTGAATCAGAGATACACATTTTCCTCCTGTATTAGGCAACATTGATTTATTATATGCCATCAGCTTGGAGTTGATTCTTACTGGCCACAAAGGTAGGCCAAGTGAGCAGTCCTTCAGATTTTCCAGCAGTGCATCTACTGCTGTTGTGATCATTTCCATCCATTTCATTTCTGGTCATCTTTTAGATTTGTCAAGAGCATTAGGTCTTCTCATACCTTCAAATAGAATTTGAGTCTGGACATCTTTGCCTTGAATGAGAACTCCAGATTGACTTGTATGATCCACTTGGCTATCTCTGGTATTATCAGGAGCCTTTAGCAACACCAACCTTCTAATTTTTTTCCTATCCTCCCCCTTTACCCAGACAAGAAGCTTCAAAATCCAACTTCTGCTCCCATAGAGTAACAGAAAAGTATTGCCTCCACAATTTTGATCTGATGTGACATTTCACACTACATGTATATCTTTTCCAAAGCCTTCAGTTGTGATCCTACCAAGTGCTAATCTGCAATGTATTTCTTCACTACTACTTTACTGTTGATTGTCAATTCTGAAAGGTAGAAACTGTCTACCACTTCAGTATGTTTATTTGTCAGTTTTAAGGCAGTGGTCGTATTTCTTGTCATTAGTTTGGTCACCTTTATATTTAATCTTAGTCTTGATTTTTCCATTGGTGCTCCTTTGCTTTCATTATTAGAGCTTGCATAGCATTTGCATTTTCAGTTATCAAGAGTAGTGTCATCAGCATACTACAGTTTTTTGATGCTTCTGCCTCGAATTTTAATTCTATACTTACTGTTTTCCAATCCAGCCTTTCTTAGTATATATCCAGCATATAAATTGAATTAATTGGGAGAGAGTATATAATCTTATCTCATCTTTTACTGACCTGAAGTCATGATGTCCCCAGACTGTGGCTTCTTCTTCTGTTTTGCGTAAGATCCATGAGATACTGTGAGATTCCTGTTTTCCTAGGACACTACTGTACATGATTTGACATGTTCAACAAAATCCAAGACTTTTCTATAGTTCTGAAACAAGTACTGATTTCACTGGGGTACTTTTGGCTTTCTCACTTATCCAGCACATGTCAATAATAATGTTTCTTGTTCCTGAGTCTTTTCTAAAACTAGCTTTAATGCCTGGCGTTCTCCTTTCTTTATACGGCTCTAACTTACATTGTATGATCCTAAATATTGTTTTGTTAGCATGAGGGAGTTAAGAATATTGTACAATAGTTTGGACATTTAGCTATTTTATTTGATTTTATTTTTGTATTGGGATACAGACTGATCTCTTCCAGTCTAGTCTACTGTACTGTTCTCCTAATTTGCAGGCATAGTTTGATTATGTCGTCTGAGGTAATCCAGACGAGAAGCGCAATAGGGAATATAGATTCTATCTTTATTGTAAGGTTAAATTGACAAAATATTACAAGACTGAAAATATGTTGGCCCTTCTCCCCTTTTTCTCTCCAGAATGTTAGGGACAGTTCCTTCTGAAATGCTTCTCATGCCTCCTCTCGATGTCAGTTGTCCAGTCTGAAGCTCTTCCTCCTGTCTTCCACATACCATTAACAGATTAGAACCTTTATTAATTCTTCTGTCACTTGCATAGTTCTGCAGATATTCCATTCTTAAAGACCTCTGACTTGCTAATATTGGCTTCTTTTTTTTCTACTACTAGAGGTGCTCAAAAATAGGGAGCATCTTTAAAGGTATATTGGTATAATCCCTAATGTACAGTATTTCCGTTTACTCTTTCCATCTTATTTGATCTTCTTGGAATCAATTACTAGTTATACTACCATTTCACTGACATTGTTTAGTATGTCAGTTTGAGGTTGGAACTTCTAAGTTAACAGATCTTGGGAAACGAGCTTTTTTTGCACCTGTTTTCATTTTTAATGTGTTTACATTGCCTCTGCTTCTTGTCTCATTCAATTGTTCTCTGAAATTTTTGGTAAGTTTTTTCCTGAGATTTTTGTCTTTAACTTCTTTTCTCTTGGCTATTTACCCACTTTCTTCTGCCATCCATTTTACTTTCTTCTGTTTCTTGATCTTTGGCAATCTTTTTCACATTAATACTTCTTTGATTTTAATTCACAGTTCTTCTAGCTCCCTATCAATGAGGTTCAAGATTTCAAAACAATTTATGATCTTGAAAATGCTTAGCATGTATTCGAAATCATATTATGGAAGCTGATTGCCTATTTTTCCACTTCAGTTTGATTTCAAACTTGCACATATGTACTTCAGGGTTATTGCACAGCCAGCCTCATCTTTGCTGTTACAACGAGTTCTTCCACTGCCTTGTATCAATAATATAGTCAGTCTGATTTTTGTGCACCCCATCCGGTGATGTCCAGTTATACAGGTGTCATTTTGGTTGTTATATTAGCAATAAAATGGATTAGCTAAAACAGACTATTCTGCTTCATTTCTGTTTCTTAGATCCAACTGTCTTTTCAACCTTAAACTATTTCCTACTTTGGCATTCTAATTTCCAGCCACAAGCTTACATGTTCTGCCAATTTCACATTAAACTTGACCCATTGCTGTCCTCTTCTATGCCGGTGATTGGAGGGTACAAGTATGTAACTGTCATGTTAAAGTGTTGTCTGCAAAATCTAATATTCAATCATTGACTGCACCATTTCCAATTATTCTGCTTGCTACAATATCACCTTCTTGATTATGAAAGCAACTTTGTTCTTCCTTTGTTCTTCATGTTCTGAGTAATAAACATGATCTTCTGACTGAAAAGTCCAATTCCAGAATATTTCAGTTCACTGATGCCTAAGATTTTGAATGTGTTATTGGTTCATTTCAACTATGTTCAACATCCCATGTTCATATTTCTTATGTTCTGTGCTCCTACAGTAATTCTGCCTTTCTAGCTCCAGCTTTTCTTCTCGTACATGGCAATATCGGTAACTAGCCATTCCAGAGTCTTTAAACTGATTGCATTGTAAATACCATTAACACTCTGAAAGAACCTCAGCTTTTTCTCAGGAGAACCTTGACTGCCACCTGACCCGAAGGGCCCTTCTGGCACTATATTTTCAGTCACTTTATATAGCAATAGCACTTAGACTTATATACTGCTTTATAGTGCTTTACAGCCCCCTCAAAGCCGTTTACAGAGTCAGCATATTGCCCCCAATAATTTGGGTCCTTGTTTTACCCACCTCGGAAGGATGGAAGACTGAGTCAACCTTGAGCCTGGTGGGATTCGATCTGCCAAATTGCAGTGGGAGTAGCTTGTAGTACTGCACTCTTACCACTGCGCCACCAAGGCTCGATATGAAAGGCTAGATATACCTTTCTAAGTGGCTTTCTTGCTAAAATAGAGGAATAGTTTAGCATTGCCTTCTACATGGTATGAAATTATGCCTTTGCTATTGTCATGAAACCGATCATCCACCTCCAGCATTTCCTGTATCACCAATGCCCACTTGCTTTAATTAGCTGAGATTATCTTCATATCAGGGTATATCATCATCATCACCATCATCAGTTTAGCCATTGTCTATCCATTGCAGGATGAAGGCCTCTTCTGCATGTTTCCAGTCAATATGGTCCTGAGCTTTATTTTGGCAATTGGGCCTGCAATACTTGCTGATGTTGATTTATCTTGTTTTAGATGGATTGATGACAATTCTCTGTGTGTGTGTGTGTGTGTGTGTGATATCTATCTATCCTTGGTATATACTCCCAGCATTCTTCACTCATCACTTCCAGGACAGCACTACCATACAATCAACTAATGTAGCAGGATTGCTTCAGAAGAATTATTATATAATGGCTTTCTCTAAGTTGGAAGTCTGCTAAATATGTTGTATTTCAATTCACATAATTCCTGGTATTTGAGAGATTGCAGCCCAATGGATGACTGCTACAAATAGAACAGTGGCTAGAGTGGTTGTTTATGCTATCTTGAGCTGGGAAGAATACCCTGCTGTTACTTCCTTACACAATTTACAAGAATGAAGCTGTCCATCCAGTGGATCAAGACTTTAAACATTTCACTGCTATGTTGTATGTTATAAAGTGCATATCATCTCACAGGCAACACATTTATGAGGAATTCTAAGACAGAAATGTATTTATTTAGACAATTTAATCCTGTCTCTTGGAAATACAATCCTAAATATTTCAGAATTAAATAAAAGCTATTATAGATGGTAAATTCAAAGTAATCCATCTTATGCTTACTTTTTTCACTTTTTGGAATTTTTACAGAATTGAGTTATGCAGAATTCTCTCACCAGTGCACTGAAAACCTCTTTGATTCTGACCATTGTTATCCCTATAATTTTTTAAAAATTTGCAATCAATCTTTATCACCACTATTCATTTTAAAGATACAGTCAAGCAACAATAATTTAGGGCCTTGGTGGTGCAGGCTGTTAATAGCCTAGCACTTAGTTCCAGCTGCCTGTAATTATTGCAGGCTCAAATCCCACCAGGCTCAAGGTTGACTCAGCCTTCCATCCTCTCGGGGTAGGTAAACTGAGGACCCAAGATTGTGGGGGGCAATAAGCTGACTTTGTAAAAATGCCGCTTAGTGATAAGCAGGCTTATACAATGGAAGGAAGGCTATTGCTGAGTGCACTGGGTTGTATCCCAAAAATTGTAAGCCGCCCTGAGTCTCTGGAGAAGGGCGGGATATAAATACGAATAAAAATAATAATAATTTAATGATTTTTCCCTATAGCCTATGAATCAAAAGTCTTGCTTCCACTGAATTGAAATACATACTATGAGCTTCTTTCTCATAATTTTCATTTGTTTTATACCCCTTACTCTGTGCTTTTGCAAGATACTAAAGGGTGTCAGCACTTGGCTAATCTTGTTTAAGTTAAAAAGGGTTGGAACATGCTTAGGCTTTAGATAGAAGACCTACATAAAATTCCAGACCTCAAAAGCAAATGCAACAATTGCTCAATAATTTCAGTTACATATACAATTCAGAACATGTATAGCAGTTCTATTTCAGTTCCTTGAATATCTAGATTTAGGGTATTGTAAATGCTGAGATAAATCTTTTTCCCATCTACAACTATATGTAATTCTTGCTTAGCAACCACAAACTCAATTGTTAAAGCAGTCGCTAAGTGAAATTACGATTGCTTATAATCTTATTTCAGTTCCCCTTTGCTTTATAAATTTACGAAGTTCATAAGTGTGAACATCATAAATGCAAAGATTAGTTGTAAAGTTACTTTTTCATCACTGTTGTAACTACAAATGGTCACCAAACATGGACTACTTATAGAACTGATTTCTTCTCAACTGGACTATGACTGCTTTCCTGCCTTCAGGTTTCCTGCTTCTCAGACCATAATTTGAATGAAATTCTTAATTACAGGTCAAAATCCCAGACAAAATAAAACCTATAGAAAACAGCTACAAAATTGGTTAAAGCATACACCAAATAAAACATGGATAATCATGCTTGCATTAGTTGCTATCAGCCATATATGAGTTTTATAAGCCACAGGAGCAAAGTTTGCATCTGCTAGTAAAAAGTAAACAAATTTATTCAGTTAATTCTTCAGTCAAATCAGCACCTCTCTTTGTCTCAGTTGAAGGTACAATACAATAATATGCATTTGTTTGAATCTTTATGAGGGAAGAGCCTTCCTCCATAATATAGCAAGTGAATGGCACCAAGCAGTTATTAAGGGGATTACTTATAGATGAAGAGGAAATTTGGAGAAGGATGCAAGTGGTCAACAGTCAAGAAAGTCGTTATACCTGTTCCTTCTAACAGTATTCCTTCTAACAATGAAAGATGTGTGTTTTCTATAATCATACAGTAAGGTTCTTGTTTGACTCTCAGATGAACATGTGAATGACCTCCAGTTAACATAGCTCAGTGGTCCTATCAGACAATAAAGACATTTTTTTGGAAGTATATAAACTGTTAATGGTTGTTCTCGGTTATAAAAGCAGAATTTAGGGATGGGAAGCAGCTGCATGATGCAAGTCTTAACTGTTTTCCGAAGTTATTTCCAGTAACACCGAGACAAACGTTTCTGGAAGGGCCAGCATACGAAGATGATCACTGTCCAGACCTGTTCATCATCACCAGGATATACTTCATACCTGAAAATCCATTTTGCATTGTAAATGATTGTTGCTAATAAACTAAACCTTCAAAAATGTTATTAACTTCTTTTTAAAAGACTACTGGCCACAGTCATGTCCTGTAATACTGAATTTCATAACCCAACCAAATGATATGAAATGAACATCTTTTATCTGTTGTGGATTGTTAATTATAATTCATGTGTGGGCATGTGGACATGTGTGTATACATTTCAATACATGCCTACACTGTTCTGTGCAAATATTAAGGCACCATTGATCAACATTATGATTCAGCATTTGGAAGTAGTTATTTCTGGAAAAAATGGTATTACAATGAAGTACGGTAACTAAAAGGATATCCAAACTTGCATTTTTCACATTCACCGATTTCTTAGTTTGAACTGGTAAAAAATTGCATGTAAAAAGTAGGATAAAGCTGTGTTCACCTTTGTTTCAGCTTCTGTTCATTTAGGGATTCTTTGAAACATAACAGCCTGGTGGTGCCTTAACTTTGGCATACTGATTTCACATATTTTTATATCTGTATCTTATTTCTGTATTCTTGTTGAAAACTGACAGGTAAACTCATGTTTAAATAGCTGCCTGAACCAGACAAAAGAAGAAAAATGTAATTACAGAAATATTAGAAAGATTTTAAATTTGGTATTCATAGAAGTGGAGTGGGTTTAAAAAAAACATGAAAAGATGAAGTTGAAAAAACATGCATTACAAAGTTGTATTTTCACAAGTATCGAGGCATATTCATGGTTTCATTATAGAGGCTTTGCTTTTAAAAAAAACACCCACCACGTTTTTATCCATTGTAGTTGAGAAGGTGTTGGTAAGAGCATTAAATCTCCAGAACTAGGGATGATGAATAAATCAGTGGGCATGAGTGTAATATCAGCATGCAACAGAATGCTGTATCTTGCACATTTACATTTCCTAAGAGTAGTTTTTGTTCTGATGTTTATTTTCTTTCGGCATCAGAGGTTAACCTGTAGTGGTGGTGCAGGATGCAGCTGAAAATTTCCAGAAAGGCAGAATATCATCATTTATCATTACAAATGTTTTGTTTGTGTGGCCACAACTAAAACATTTGGAATCACTGCACGTTATCAGCTTTGCTTGAAGAGGTCCGAGCCTTTGAAAAACCCATTTGTCTTTGCCTAGAGGTAATACTGATCAATTCTCTTTGAGATCCTGTCTGGGAACACTTATAAATCGGATATGCATGAGTGTGTATTTTATAGCTAGTTTTCCTCTGGCCCGTTCACACAGTATGCTAAGCCATAAGAAAGCTTGCTCAGCCTTAATACAGCTTATTGTGTGAACCTAGATATGATGGCTTATTTATAAATCATGTCTCAGATAACATGCAGGCTCATTTTGCCACCTATTCTAATCAACAGGCTGTTGTCTTTGTACAAACCTTTATGCTAATGTGTCAAACATTCACTATTAAGCACTGGAGAAAGAAAGAACAGAAAAAAGTAGGAAGTGCTACCACATGAGCCTTGCAGATCAGCTTGTTCTGCCTTGTTTCATGTTTGCTGTAATCATATTTCCCCTTTAAGTCTTGGCTGAAGTTATTTGTGTGGTTTTTTTAAGGGGTGGTGACAGGAACTCGGAGAAAAAAACCACTGATTTTACCTGACAAGCACAAGGAAAGGTGGTGTTAGAAGCTAGAAGGAGCAAGAGAATTAGGAAGCTGGAAAGTTTGCAAAAAAAAAGTAAAGCAGCACCCAGAAAAAGATGAGTAAAGCTCATTAGTGGAAGGGGAAACCATGAGAAGGAAGTAGAATTGGGAGGAGAGGCATAAAGACACAAAGGGAGGATAGGTGGAGAAGAAAAAGGAGGTCAAACTAGAAGATGACAAGGAAGTGACAACAAGAAGCCTGCAGTGAAGGCGGGGGGAGAGAGAGCAACGGATGGCAGCAAGTGCAGCTGGCTTGTCTTGAGGAGGTACTAAAGCCTCTGGCTTGTTTTCCTGCCTTGGTTGGTACTATTTCAGCTTGGCCCACAGAATGATGAAGAAGCAGTTTAACTGGATGCGGCAGCAGCTCAGTTACCCAAGTAGCAGTGGACGGTAAGGACTAGTTGTTTGGCTGCATTGCTAGACTCTCTATACAGTTTGGGGTGCTAGAACTTTGTGTTTAAAAGTTCATCTGGATTTAGATTTTGTACCTCTAGCTGGAGGGTAGCTAAAATTCTCGCAGGGTAGCTCTCGATGGAGGTACACACACACACCCAAAAAAATCTAATACAGAGAAACCCTACCTTTTCTGTGGAATTATTTAATTACAGTTTATTAATGGCTTACAGGATCACCTTCCTATGCCACCACAATGCTCACTCAGCAGACTTCTAAAAAGCTTCCATGATGATTAGCAATGTGCTGAATTTTCTCACAACGGATAGCCCTCATTTCTTGCAACCCTCTTAAGACTTCAACACCCAGATTTTGCAACCAAAAGGAGAAAGAGTTCTGATTCCCAGTTGGTTAACAAGAACAAAATGCTCTCTCCACTCTTATCATAGCTTGTTGCTGAGCCTGGTGCTGTTGATCTCACTGTTGAAATTAAGAAAGCTAGTGTGCTATGGTGGTTAAGGTTCTGGAGTAGGAGTGTGGAGACTCAGATTCTCATTCTCCCTTGGCTGCAGAAACCAGTTTGATAACCTTGCGCTAAGCAATCCCCCTCAACCATTATCAGCATCAGGCTCTGCAACAAGCTAGATTCTAAATAATTCCTTCTCGCTGCATCATGCATTGATAGATTCACCTGTAAGAACCAGGTGATGCAGGGCAAAACAAGCAGAGCCTTAGCAGGAGAAGTGCTAAGAACAGCAACTGTTGAAATGAAAATAGTGGGGCTAATCATAAATTGATTTTAGGGTAGAAAATGCGGAATCCATCTATTATTCCTATCAGATAATGAGAGGGGCTTTTGAGGGGCTTATATAGTACCCTTTGTGTATATAGTTCAACTGATGGTCTCTGGTATTAGTGAAACAAAAACTGGATTCTGCAGAACTGAAAGCTGCCTTTCCCTGTTGTAAGTAAAACTGGAATCTTTTTGTGTGTGTGTGAACAACCACATGCTTTGAAACCTCATCTAAATAGGCATAGACACTTTTGCTCTTTCCTAAAATAAAAGCAGAGGTTTTCAGATAGCAGATTCTGTACAATATTTTACTTGTAGGTGATGACATTGTTATAATCTCATATATATCCTGAGTCATATCAGTTTCATGTTTAGTCACTTTCTTGAGCAGTTAAAATAGCAGCTATCAATCAAACGCTTATACTGGTGATCTTATGTATCCCTGAAATAATAACTGAAGATTGGTAAACTTCTAAAGATGCAAGCGATAAATTATAACTGGCAAGGTAGGAAGAATTATGGCATTTAACAAGAATGCCAGAGAATCATAGGATCCCCATTCCTGACAAATAAAAAGGCCAAAGGTCATGTTTCTATTAGCTCATGTTTACCAACCTAGTGTTACTAACCCTGCATCACAACCACGTCACATTTAATCAACGTGGTGAATTTAGTCCAACATGTCTGAAAAGTACCAGGTTAGAAACTTTTTCTTGCCAAATAAGAGCAAGAAGATGAGCAGCATCTTTGCTCCAAGAGAAGGCAGTGTTTGCTTTGCAGGAGGACAGATAACTTTATTGTTTGTTTTATTTTATTTGTTTGTTTGTTAAATTTATTTGCCACCTATCTAACTGTGGGGCTATTCCTGTTCTTATTGTTAGAATAACTCTGAAATATTATTGCCCTTCAGAAGATTTAAATCAAAATTCAATTATCTCTGAGGAAGATGGGCAGTTAAAAAACTAGGAAATATAAATAAAATAAATTTGATTCTTGATTCTTCTTGCATTTCCCAGCTGCTTTTTAATTATTCAGCACATCTACAGATGGATAGGATTTTACTTTTGGTCTCCCAATAGCAAACACATTTCACTAGCCCAACGATAAACAACTTAGTGCCTTTCAAATATTTTGATTTCAATTCCTGTGATCTCTGGCTCTTGGTCATGTTGAATGGGGATTTTGAAACTCTACTCCAAGACATAAGGACACCTGGTTGCCTATTCCTGTCCTAAAACAGTCACAAGGGAGATTCCATAGAGATTGGATGAGGAGGTCTCTTCTGAACTTTGTTCCTGTCATTTTTCTAGGCCAGAAGTACAGAGAAATTTGACTGTTTATCATATATTTAAAAATATGGGCATGACATCAGTAGAGTTAGGGCAAGGTTCTCTTCTCAGGAGTTGTGAAGCTGCTTTTCCTGTCTTCCCTGTCTAATTGTTGTGAAGTTACTCATCCTATTCCAAGATGGGGGTGAAGAGGATCTTTGCAGACTTGCTCACTTAGGCTAATTGCATAAAAGGACACTTAAGTATTGCTGTTGTTGCATAAAACAAGCAGCTGTGTTAATAACATGTTTTTAGGTTTAACTATTCTTTGTTTGCAACTTTCATTAAAATACCATTGGGATCAGTCACAACACAATTTTTTTTAAAAATGCAGGGAGAAGAATTCATCATCTCCCCCAGGATATTTGTGACCATTATTTCAACAATGCAGCAGCAATTAAGGTACATTTCAAATAAATGCTCTGCTAAAAACACAAGTATTAATGTTAATACTTGTGTTTTTAGCAGACCATTTATTTGAAATGGGATTTCCTCCCCCCCCCTAAGATCCTGTTATAACAGTAATTTTCAGCTCATCAGCAACTGGTGAATGGTTCCATAACTATTGGAGTCATCTTAGCCATAAGCTTATGCATTGCCACCTTTTCCTGACTCTCTTTTTTCAGAGAGTAGGGGCTAAAAGTTGAAATGTAAAAATCCACTTCTTGAGTTGGCAGAGCACTATTACAATATAAAAACTGCTGTCCACACAGCCCAATCCTAGACTGAAGTGCAGGTAATCCTCAACTTAACCAGCATTCATTTAATTATTTTTCAAAGTTACAGCATCACTGAAAAAAAATGCAGTTCTCCCACTTATCACTGTTGCAGCATCTCCACGGTCATGTGATCAAATCTTGGGGGTGCTTGGCAACCAACCATTCACAATGGTTGCAGCATCGCAGGATCCTGGGATTGTCATTTGTAACCTTACTTGGGTGCTTTTGTCATTAAGCAAAGATAACGGAGGAAGCCAGATTCTTAACAGCCATACGATTCACTTAATAACTGCAGTCATTCCTCTAACAACAATTTAGTTTCAGTTCCAAGCCGGGAATAAAATGGAGGCTGATTGGAAAGAAAGTTGGTTTATTGATTAGCAGAACCAGCAGCAATGTGTGGTTCTGGGACAGCTGACAAAATGGAGTTAAGAGTGGGTGGGTTTTTGTATCTTCTTTGGGATTTGTATTTGAGCTTCCTGTTCCTGTGCAAGAACATGTTTCTTTAATATTCTAATGGCTGTTGTCAGATTCCTATGAGGTCATGGCTGGCTCTATAGGCAGAAGGAGAAACACAAATCCTAGGTGTTTGTCAACCTAATTGCTTATCTGGAGTTTCTGTCTGGCCCAGTCTTTCTGAATGGATTACCAAATCTGCATTTCTAAAAGCTGGCCTCCTCCATTTCTGCTTGGGGCAAGGAGGCTGATGCTGGTTTTTCCCTCCCTTAAGATTTTTTTTTCATTTCTTCTTTAGGGGAAATATTCTATCCTGCATTTTTAATATTCCTTAAAATATTTATTTATTTATTTATTTATTTATTTATTTATTTATTATTTGAACTTGTATGCCACCCCATCTCCGAAGACTGGCTCACAACTAAAAAACAAAGACAATAAATACTTAAAAAACAATTAAATTAATTTACAAGCCCAAATACTAAAACAGATTTACACAATTAACATTAAAAAACCTATCCACCCCCCAGGAAGGGACACAGCCCGGTTGGTCAAATAACCAGGTCTCTAAATCACGGCAGAAGGTGCGGAGGTCGGGGGCCAGGCGGAGCCCCAAGGGCAGTTGATTCCAGAGGTCGGGGGCCGCGACAGAATAGGCTCGCCGCCGGGGGACCGCCAACCGGCATTGGCCCGCCGACGGGACCCCGAGGAGTCCTTGCCTATGTGCTCGCACAGGGCAGCCGGCATTTGATATCAGCAGAAGACGCTCTCTTAAATATTGAGGACCCATGTCGTGCAGGACTTTGTATGTTAAAACTAAAACCTTGAATCTCACCCGGAGTGCAACCGGCAACCAATGCAAGCAGCGCAGGAGGCGGGTAACATGGGAGAATCGGGAAACTCCCATCACCACCCGCGCCGCCGCATTCTGCACCAGCTGCAATCTCCGGATGGTATGCAAGGGCAGTCCTAAATAGAGAGCGTTGCAGTAGTCGAGTCTGGAGGTAACAAGAGCATGAGTGACTGTGCACAGGGCATCTCGGTCCAGAAAAGGGCGAAGCTGACGAACAAGGCGGAGCTGGGCAAAGGCCCCCCTGGCAACGGACCCCACCTGCTCCTCTAACCGGAGCCGTACATCCAGGAGGACCCCCAGATTCCGCACCCTATCCACAGGGGGCAACACCTCTCCCCCTATGGCCAAAGATAGACATTCCTGACTGGGCCGAGATGCCAGTATGCACAGCCACTCAGTCTTGGCCGGGTTGAGTCGAAGCATGTTCCCACTCATCCAGGTCCGTACCGCATCCAAACATTTCATTCTCTAGGAGAGTGTGGGTGGGTGTTATAAAATGGGGCATGGCTGCCTTGCTTAGCAATGGAAATTTTGGGCTTAGATGTAGTTGTAAGTCAAGGACTACTTGTATTGCTTCTGTATAGGACATGTTATGCAAATCAACTGGATAAACACTCTGATTCTTTTCCTTCCTGAACGCTACCAACTAATGGAAATAGTTGGAAAATTATCCATCAGTCTCAACAGCAATACCAAGAAGGTTAGAGCTTGGGGAAGTGGGTGACAATTTTGATAAATGACACAACCCACATCTCCTGCTTTATTGTACACAAGGAAACTCATCGCAAATTCTGCAAGCCTTTAGCCCTTGATCTTTTTCATGTGCTCTGAGCAGATTTGAAAAGGTGCAAAGTTTTGAAATAAGTACAAGTTTTTTAAAAAAAACTTGAATTGCACATGGTGGATACAGATTTTGAAAGAGTCACACTCTCCTCTGGAAAGCATGGCACTTTCAAATATGGTGCCACCACCAGCCTACTCCTCAGCATTTTCTGCTGGAACATGGAAGAAAAACAAAATGTAGATGAATGCCCAGGGTAAAAGATGTGCCCATACCAGTCTGAAGTGACAAATAGATGTGGAGCTAATCCCATCAACTCTCTATGTTTATCTTAGTAGGCAATGGAAAAAGCAATTGACAAACTGCATCAGATCATATATTTATTTAAACTGCTACAGGTTGTTTTTAAAGGGGAAACATTATGATTTAGGTAAGGACAAAAGAAAGCTATATTATACCTGGTTAGGTACAGGATGAAGGCAACATCTTGGAGACCCAGCAGAAAGGAGATACTGCCAGCACATGTTTCCCATGATATATACCAGTGTTTCTCAATACTGACAACTTTAAGTGATGTGGACTTCAACTCTCAGAATTCCCAAGCCAATCCCAATTCTGGGAATTGAATTCCTCGTATCTTAGTTGCTGAGGTTGAGAAACACTGATATACAGAAACGAGGGGAGGCTTTTAACTTCTATCTTCTTTGATTTCCTGATTTGTATTCATTTCAGTTTGCTGTGAAATTCAAACTAAGCATGTCAAGGTAACTAAAATACCATATATTTCCTCTAGAGCAGAGTTTGGAATGTGTTCCTAACCAAATACAGACATCAAAAACAAAAGGAGATGGAGGATATTGTCAGGCACAGGGCTAAGAATAAGGCAGCAGCAACATTTCAGGAAAGGCCATTTCCCAGACTATGAGAAAGTGTCCTCTATGTTTTTCTAGAAGATGCCCTAGTGTTATATGTCCAAGAACCGGGGGGGGGCGGGGAAGGAGAGTTTGACCAAAGCATCTATTGTAATCTTTTGAGTGGGATGTGTTCCAGGTTTTTTTGCCAGTCCATTTTGCCCCAACCTCAGGAAAGAACATCTTTTGAGTTCAGAAAACTCAATATGGATATTCTGGTAATATTTTGAGCTTTGGGTATCTTGCATGGCTCAGATGGGCCTCATCTAATGGTGGCAGTTGACTGATTCTGTGTGGACTCAAAAGCTAAGCAGCTGGGATAGGAGCTGAGATAGGAGATCACCAGAAATGTCATGGCAGAAGGCTAGTCTGGAAGAGCAGTTGTCTGGGAGTAGATAAGAATGGCAAGCCATCTCTACAATCAAGGAAATTCCAAAGCAATTATATCCATATAATCAACTGGAGCCAAGTTTGACTTAAGGGCATCTTTACTATTTTGTTTATCAGTGGCAAGAATGTGTTGCAGAATCTGGGAAGCATTCCAATTTTCCACAAAATAGCATTATGCTGTTGAAATATCCATTTTCAGGCTCCATTTCCAGAGTACTGAAAAAAATTATTTTCAAAAGGAACCAAGGGTGAGCCTTTTGCTGTTTCCCCATGCTGCCATTTATAGGCCTTCGGCCTACATTCAACTTCAGGTTGAATTGTGAGAATTAAACCACAGCTAACATTTGAACATTCTAAGCCTGCATTTGCTTGACATGTTGCAACTGCCCAAGAACCCTTCCACTGTGTACCAACGTGTGGACAACTGTGGGGACAACTGTCCCCATCTCTGTCCATGCTTTATGTTTCTTTTTTCTGAATGCTAACCAGGTATATTGTTAGTGACGACTATGAGACTGGAAAATCCTGATTCTATTCTTCTTCCCCAGGGATAAATCAATCTGTCTTACAAACAACCCTACCATTGTCCTGAAAGTATAATGCTGATGTAACATGTAAGGTGGTGGCTTATAGACATTATTGAAATAATATAAAGTTAATGCACAAGCGTGTTGGTGACCTCTTTCTCCCATTGCTGCTCCTCCTTCTCCAGAGCCCAAGAGACAGCGGATTACTTGACTGAAGACTTGCTCCAGGTGAGGCACCGGGTTTCATCAGTGGGCATGTGCTTACCTGTAGCCCTGTGCTGGCAGAGAAGGCGTCACCTGTCTTAGAGAGCAGTTTGTTTTCGCTCTGTCTCTGAGTCACAAGACAATCTTGGACTGGAAACGTCCTCTCCCGATACAATCCAGGTCTACTAGTAAGCTGTGTCGTGCAAGCTGAGTACAATGAGACTCCACTGGGTGGGTGGGGAGACTCCCCAGAAGATGCAGAGCATTCATGAAACAACTCAGACTAGCAAAACTGTAGAACTTACAAAGCTGCAGATATACTGTGAACTGGGTCTCTCTCTCTGTCCTTAAATTAATGGAGTTTTTAAAGGCAGCAAAGAGGCTTTCAAATGGATGAGTCTTAGTACCATCACTCACAAGACATCCTAGAGTCATTGGGCCTTTCTTTACTTAATGGGGTTTTTTTCCCTGGCATAAAAAAGCATAGGAAAAGCAATAATATTTGAATTCAACGTAAAATTCTGACAATAAGAAGGGTAGTCACATAAATAAAAATTATGAAGTGCCACAAATAAATGCAGTGTAAGTATTTTAGCCGCAATCTCCAAAAGGAGAAGATGATAAGACTATTCTGGGTACGCTTTCAAAAGTGGCTGCATTTTTTAACTCTAGCTGTGTCATTTTAATAACACTACAATGCACTTTCAGCACTGCAGGAGTCCATGAATAAATATTTATATTTTATCAAATTTGTATGTTACCCAACACCTAACAACTGAGTGTCTCAGTATAACATGAGATTACAACAATAAGCAGTTAAAAATGATTTAAGCAAATAAAACTGTGAGTGACAGACTGGCTAAGATGAAGCAAAGGATGTTAATAGAAGCTATTTGTGTAAATATATGCCCACAGACTTACAGTATGTGTGGGGAACCACAGTGGATACATAGAAAATGAATTTCTCTTTATTTTTTTCTCAGCTAACTGTTCCACTTTCTGTTTTAGGTTGAACAGAGAATTGAACCAGTCAAACGGGCAGCACACAATGTGCACAAGAGGCTTGTGGCTTGCCTCCAGGGGCAATATGGAGCGGAACTGGACAAACGGGTGGTAAATCTGATTTTCCCCCTTTTTTGTGGTTCTTTCTTAGTTCACAATATGAGAAGCACATTTTTGGTGCTTCATGTTAGTTCTCAACTATAAACATCTTTCTTTCCCCACCTCACCTTTTTTAGAAGCTGACACTATTCTACACTGAGAAAAAAAAGTGCAATGGATTACACAATAATTTATGCCTATAATTTTTTCCTCTCCATGGCTCCAGCTTTGGGTGCTGATCTAGATTGTAATACAGAGTTTTATCTCCAGCTACTGTACAGCTCCTATGCAGATCTCCAGGAAATTAAAGGAACCTGGGAATTAAATTGTCTAATATATATAGAGTCTTAGTAAGACCACACCTAGAATACTGCATCCAGTTTTGGTCACCACACTATAAAAAGGATGCTGACAAAGTGTACAGAGAAGAGCAACAAAGATTATTAGGGGACTGGAGGCTAAATAATGTGAAGAACAGTTACAGGAACTGGGCATGGATAGTCTAGTGAAGAGAAGGGCTAGGGAAGACATGACAGCAGTGTTTCAATATTTGAGGGGCTGCCACAGAGAGGAGGGGGTCAACCTATTTTCCAAAGCACCTGAAGTCCAGGCAAGGAATAATAGATGGAAACTGATCAAGGAGAGATTCAACCTAGAAATAAGGATTTTTTTTCTGACAGTGGGAACAATGAATCAATGGAACAGCTTGTCTTCAGAAGTTGCGGGAGCGTCATCATTGGAAGCTTTCTAGAAAAGACTGGACTGCCATCTGTCAGAAATAGTGTAGGGTCTCCTCCTTAGACTAGATGACCTGTAAGATCCCCTCCCACTCTGTTATATGAGTCCTGAGGGAGATAGGGCGGCATATAAATCTCATAAATAAAATAAATAAATAATTCTGTTAATATTAATCCACAGTTCCATCTGTAGCATTTATCCTAGGCTATGGGAGATTTAAGTTCTGTTGCCCTTGCAGATAAACTCCTAAGATAGTCTTCTAGTATTTAATGTCTTCTGGATACATTGGATCTCTTGCCTCACAATCAGGAGGCTGGGAGTTCGATCCTAGGTAGAGGCTAATCTTTGGAATAGATTCTCCTGCTCAAGCAGGGGGTTGGACTAGATGACCTCCAAGGTCCCTTCCAACTGTTATTCTATTATTCTAGGAATCTTCAGCAAACATTGCCATTAGGCATGCTGGCTAAAATTATGGAAGCCATATTCTCATTTATCTATTGATATGAAAAGTCCGTTCTAAGATACCAAAGGAAGCAGTAGGGAAGGTATCCTGGAGGTTAACATGCCCTGTTGGTGATAATCAGCATTCAAAGGAATACGACATTGAACAGAATTGTTAGATTTTTGCCCATGGAGAGACACAACTAGGCAATACAATCTATTTATATCCATACATATTTTATAATCAGTTTTGGAATGAAATGCAGACAAAATCCAAATATCCTATTTGTTATTTTTCTTTGGCAGTTCATTTTTGCTTCTGTGTATAACTATGTATGGAAGGGAGGAAGGGATTATACTAGCCAATTACCCTTTTCAGACTAATATACTACACAGAACTTTTCTGATAATTAAAAAAATAGGAGAGAATGATAACAGACTACCTGCATTCCTTCAAGGAATGGTAAAATAAAAATTATTAAAAAGCAAGAGAATTTATTAATCAAGCTTTATAACTCTTTCATTACTTTCATTACTTGTCTACTTTAGACCAGTAATACTTTTGTACTTCATATCCTTTAGAATTATTTTTTTCATCTTCTTTCTTCTAGCTAGAAGAAACCAGAGGATGAAGTAATCTTTTTCAGTTTGTTCTTATTTTACATCTCTGGCTTCTGAGTGAATACAGTAAATCTGGAATACTAATCACTAAATTCAACTAGCCAAGCTGTGGACATTTTTTAGCAGCATACACCCCCTCATGGGTGCAGCTAGGGAGAATACAGACACATTTGCTATCTAGCTAGATAAAGTCTTCAGAATAAAGTATAAATTGGCCCCATTAGCACCAATATCCTTGTTTCTATATTGAGTTGGTGCATATTTCTATACTGAGTTGGTCTTGCTTTGTGTGACAAAAATTCATTCCTCACAACAAATCATATAGTACCTACCCTTTTCTACTACCATTTGATTCATAAAATTTCTCCACTTGATTTCTCATCTTTAAATAACAATTGTACCAATATACAAAAATTCATCTGTTTGCTCTTGTTTTTCACCATTTATTTATAATGTACAATCTTTCACTCAGGTTTCACTGTTGAACACATCTACCCTGGTCTTTGAATATTAATCTTCAAATCCATATTCATCTATATACAATCTATTCTCAGTCTTCTCTGAACTTGATTGATTGCTTGGATACATTTTGTTACTAGAATTCAGTGCTAGAAGATTGTGAAGTTAGTAGTTTGCCCTGTTAGTGTTTATGGGGGTGTTGTTTTCTCCTGGTACTTCCTTGATTAGGGTATTATTTACTGTTCGATTGTTTGGTGTTAATTTCTGCTTATCTGGGTGTTTACTGATAAGAGGAGTTCTTTTTTAAATTTCCATCTTAGCTTTTTTCTAGTCTCTTTTAAATGGTATGAAAATTATACGTGCCTGTTGGTGGCTTATTTGTCTGCGTGCCTAATATCCAGGAATTCCCTAGTGTTTAGGATTTAGCTTGGTCTAGGATAAACAAGCAGTAAACAACAGTACTGAAGATGTTATACCTTGTCTGGTAATGAAATATCTGCAAGGAAACAACCAAGCTCAGAGGGCACTAAGGACTGCTCAGTCCAACTCTGGGCTACAAATATTCTCTTCTATTGATAATTGATCTGCAAACAATAGATCTGCATACAAATATGATATGTATATTCATATCTCCAACCAATGTCTAATATCATTCCAATGTTCCTTATATATTTGCCATCAATATATTTCATCACCAAAGAGTATCTTTTTCTAAGCAGGTACTCAACAAGCACCATACTAATTCATTCTTGCATCTTCAATGGCCCAATCACTTTTTCCCCAGACTTTTCTATACTATTCAAGTCACTTGGCTGAATATTTTTCTCCCTTTAGATAAAATTCATGTATCACTGGGTCTTCCATTATTATCATTTACCGGAGTATAATATGAAACTATCACAAGCCCCTGGACTTTTATTTTCTATGCAATTACCGTGGCAATAAATGATGCTAATTCATACTCTCTGACCCATATCTTGGTCTTTTCATTCATAAGGTAGGATTCTTAATTTAGATATTGTCTGGAAACCAAACTACTGATACCCACATTTTGCTAGCTAGGAAATATACCCAGTATACACATACATACTGCCCACAGGATTCAATGAATTATCATTGCCAAAAAATCTAATATCACATTAAGATAAGGTGTTGATGGTGAGAAACAGTTATTATTATTACCTGTTAAGTCAATAGTAAAGAAGCAGAGGAAAGTTATATCCCTACAAGAACCTGTAATGTAGGCAAAAATTAGATATTTAATAACTGTAATTACCAACTGTTACTGGTATAGGTATTTTTCTTCTCTGTTCATGGTCTTATTTTCTCACTTTTTTCCACAGAAAAAGTTACCTTTGATGGCATTATCAGTCACTATGGCTGAAAGTTTTAAGGAATTAGACATGGATTCCAGTCTTGGGTAAGAATTCTTACATTTTATGAGTGAAAGACCACACAGTGTTCTTCATAACTGAGGAACATATTAGTCTAGCTTGTTATCTCTGAGGCTCCTATAAAGTTCATCCCCTCTATGGATCGCAAAATCATATTTTCTTTTACAATTTGGAAATGTCCTGTGCATTAATATTCTGACTGAACTGGTTTTGTTTGTTTTCTGAAAACATAAAAATATTATTTTTCTACAGCAGTATTCTTTCTAACATCTGTGTAATTAACATTAATCTTAAAATCTACTCATACAGAAATATCTGGTACATTGAGTCTTCTCTGTTTGCCTTGTCTGTTTTCCTCCACCACATGTTTTTACTGTTGGCCATGTATTTTAAGAACCATGCCAACTATGAAATCTGCTTTAAGCTATGGTATATTTTGTACTTCTGGGGTAACTTTCTGTCCAGCAATATGGTGGTACAGAAGAAAGCAGCAGAAACACAGAAACACAGTTTTCACTAGATGAAATCCAAGCTGCAGTTTTGTGGTGGGTGGCTATTGGATTTGGGGGGTCATTGGGTCATCCATTATTACCATTTACCGGAGTATAATATGAAACTATCACAAGCCCCAGGACTTTTATTTTCTATGCACTTCATGTCAGTTTTTGACTCTTAGTGATTACCTGGACAAGTCCCTGAAGTTTTCTTGACAAGATTTCAGAAGTGGGTGCCATTGCATGCTTCCTAGGGCTAACAGTGTGAGATTAGCCAAAGGTCAACTAGTTTGCTTCATGCCTAAAGTGGCATTAGAACCCCTGGTCTCCTGGTTTCTAATCTTCTGCCTTAATCAGTACACCAAATTGGTTCTTACATTTCTATTAGCAGAAGCCAATTCTGGGTGTTGAGTGTCCCTTTCCCCTTGCACAGGCTTGCCCCATGCCTTCAAATCTGTTTCAGAGAAACTCATATTCTTCCAGAGCAATTGTAAGAACACACAGGAGTGACATGAAGAAGAGAAAGTCTCATCACACAAGTGCAAATCTGCTAGTGCAGCCTTAAATTCTACTGCTCATCACTTAATAGGCACTATTTGCCCTGCTAGCATTCCCTTGGCTTCCTCTATACAGTGTCACAAAAAAAGCAAAGGGTAGACTTTTTTTCAGTAACAGACACACCAAGTCACAAAAAAGTATTTTTTTACAGGTGATCCCACAAGTAATATATGGATGTTGCATTATCAACTGAAGCTGAGCCACAATTACCTGAAACTGCAGAAAAGTCTTTGGGGTTTATCGGTGTCAAGTACATATATCTGCTCCTCAAGGAGTATTTTATTTAGAAAATGAATATCGGGAATGAAGTTACTGATTGCATAAACTGTCTTGTATCTCCAATCATTCAAGCAATTCCAAGTTCTGGAGAGTATTTCTTTGGAAATTGTGCTCAAGTTTCCACCCTTTATCTTTTTCAGTTGGAATGAGGCGTGATTTTTACCCCCTTTTAAAACTAGATTTTTCAACTGCTTATTTTTACTTTTAGTGGCTCTATATATCCTCTGGGTAAAAAGATGCAATACATATCAGAGAAATTAAAGTATAATTAATAATAATTGTAGAGGTTAAAATTGTGGCAGACAAATTGAAAAAAAATGGTTTTCCCAATTTGATGCTCTCAATTCCCATTGCACATGGCTTGCAATGCCATATATCTAGAAAATGCTGGCTGTGGGAAGAAGCAGCCGTTGAAGGAGCCAAACCAGGACTCTGGAAGCAAAAAAAAGAAAAACTTATATGTTAGTCCCCAGAGGTGTTATGGTAGATTGATATTCTTCACCTCCCAAGTTGGATTTTCAACTCTTTCTTTCTTGTTTCCTTCTAGGAAAGCTCTAGAAATGAGTTGCTGCATTCAAAGCATGCTGGCCAGGATCCTTGCAGAGTCTGAAATTACTCTCGAACAAGATGTCCTACAACCCCTGAATAAACTGAGCGAGGTATCTTTAATCTCAAATCGAATCTTTACTACAGTCAGAAACCAGCATAATTTTTCATCTCTTTTCTCTTCACTCCTATCTCCATGTTTACTTAACCTCAGCATTTTCACAATTTGTCCAGCCACAGTGCAATTCATGCAGTAAGCTACGGTTAAACAATTGATGATGGAATGCTTCAGGTACCCAGCCACATAATCCTTCCTAACGAATGGGCAAAAGCTGCTGTAATTTAGGAGCTATGGGAACTTTGGTTGTAATGTTCTTTTACAAGGAAGAACAAAATCAAAAGGTTGTTTAAATTTTGTAAGGCTGCTCACAGCTATAGTTAAGGATCAATATGCACTGGAAATAACTACCTTGTCATGCTTGACTTTCTAACTTGAGCAAAATCAGGAAATAGGCATTTCCTGTCAGGGTGCTAGAAGAAAGACCACTAACTGCTTCTGCTGTTCAAATGTAAGAAAAGTATAGTAGATAAGAAGCCACTAAAGGCCTCAGGAGAGCCAAACCCATTCTCAGTCATTGGAAGCTCATTGAATGCCTTTATACCAATCACTGTTTCTCACTCAACATTCCTCATGGAATGACTGTTGTAAGAAAAATTGGAGGAAAGACTACTGTGTATTCTCCCTTGATCTCCTGAAGGAAAGATAGGATATAAATCTAGCAAATAAATAACACATCTGGCTATGGTGATAATTCTCAAACAAAATCCTGGCAAGGGCCATCATAATATTAAGGTCAGAAAAAGAATAAAATCCTGGAAACATAAGAAATATGCAGATTACAAACCAACAGGATCTCAAATTAATGCCATTTCCTCATTAGTCACAGAAAGAATTTTCTAGTGCCATCCATCCATCATTGAAGTGATCTAAACCTTATTATTATGATTGGTCCCACAGTCAGCCAGATGTTTAAACTGGAGTTGGCATTTTTATATATGGACTTACTGAGTCCTTCCCAAGGACCCAGGATAGGCAGGAGTTGTTTAATAATTAAATATCACTGCAGCATATTGTTCCAAGTAAAGCTGCCTTTTACAATTAACTTATAGTGATTTTTGTCAATGCCAATGGTGTACGAGTGGTGCTCCAGATGTTTTGGGATTGCACCCAAGATGCCTATTACTATTGGTATTATCTTTGCTTTTTTTGCTACTTTTATTTGTAGGTCTTTAAATTTTGTGATTTTCTCCAGTTCTTTCTTTTGTCTTTTGCTGTCTTTAGGTACTGCCTCATCCACTATCCAGAATTTTGTGTCTTTTTTATTAACAGTTGTTATTGTTTTGTTAACAGTTGGCATTATATGGCAGGTGCTTGTCTGTTTGAATTTTAAAATACCAGAACACTTTAGCTTCTTCATTTTCTAGTTGTCTATTTTGTGATCCCACCAGTTCTTGCTTGCAGGCAAATGATATTTCTTGAAGATATTCCAAAGTATCTTTGTTACCACTGTTGTTTATATAATAATATAACTGTCAAATATTTAGACTGCATTTGGCATTTTTATTATTAGTATTAGTATTATTACCATATATTACTGTATCTAAAGACCATTTAAACATTTATTAGTTAAAATTATTGATGGGAATGGTGTTTATGGGAGCTGATGATAGTGTGAACTGACCCTAACTCCTTCATCCCAACCTCTTCTAGGAGGAGCTGCCTGTCATCCTGAAACACAAAAAGAATCTTCAGAAGCTTATTCTGGATTGGAATACCATCAAAAGCCGGTACTGAGGAGATGTAATAAAATAGAAAAATGAGGAGGCCTCAATGAAACCTTTGAATGGGAGTGATGGGGGAAAGTCTCTTAAGATGTAGCTCATGTTCTGCCAGGGGCTGGTTGTTTTTTTGATAACATTACCTTGGCAACAAGATCTCTATCATTCAAAGCCTTAAAGTACTAACTAACTTAACATTCTGAATTACAATTTCCTTGGATTTGAGGTTTAGGGTTTGTAAGAGCTAGCCACAGTGGCTTATGATATAATGCAATCACTGCCAGCTGAAAGAAGTTATGTTTGAGCACTTCAAAACTACTTCAAATCTTTAGCATGTTATTTTTCCAGTCTGTTAGCAGATGTACTGTACTATTCTTCCTATTACTCACAGTCAGCATGGCCAGTGGCATATTATAGTCCTGCAATTGCGACCATTAAATCCATCACTAAATGGCATAGTCATAAAATGAACTATAATGTGAGCACACTGACTTACAACAGTTGGCAGCTGCAGTTGTTATGTGAATCATCCTCAATCATTAAGCATGATATCACATGCTAACCAGTCATTAAGTAAGAATTACCTGTATTTAAGAGATGCCAGGTTGGGGAAAGCTGCACAAATGGATAATCCCCTACATGCCTGTTCAACTGCATTTCGGTTTTGGGAGTCCCACTGTCTTATATTACTATTTGTTTTCTGTGCTGACTTACATAAATTATTTAACGTTTCTAAGGAAATGCATAGGTTAAAGAGAGGTGATTGCTCAGTGGTGGAACTCCTATTTTGTGTGTAGTACATCTCAGGACAAATACTTGCCATTTCCAAATTAGGCACGAAAAACAGCTGCAAGAGTTGAATAACTGCCATCAATCCATGTCAGTAATAGGAAACTAAATTCTCAAGGTTGTTAGAAGTGGCTTTCATGTTTTTTCATGTCTTTTCGGTTAGTAACTGTTTGCTATCATATTCACATCAGTAAAGTGTTTCACTACTATGCATGCTAACTGAAAAAATGAACCATATTTTCTTGCATATAAGGGCCTACCTGGTTACAGCCTCCATAAGTCCATAATGTACTGTAGGTATCATAAGCCCAAACTTTAAGGTTTAGATTTGTGTTCTGCCTCTTTCAAGGAAAAAGTAATGTTATATATGGTATTTCCAGAAGTCCACCATCAGTGCAAAGCAATGCCCATAAAGAGTCATGTTTATACACACAAACATTACAGGGGGGGTAGTACTGTTCCTCTTTCAAGTTTCTCGATTTCCAAAGACCTTCCATCCAACATTTTCATCTGTGTGTTCAAGTGGATACATGTACTGTATTTTGGGACACAAGAATTGTATGGACATACATGTGGCTATTGTAATATGAATGATATAAATATAATGTCACTCTCCTATTTAATTATTATCAGTTCTAATACTGCATTGGGATGAACTAAGGAATAATTAAGATAGAATGTATTACTGAACATTAGAAATAATACTGATTAGTTGCAACTTTTCATCTGTAGATAGATCTAATTCACATTCCATTTACTTAAAAGTAAGTGACTGTCCATCAATGCCCATAGTGCTCTTATGCTATCCATGTTATACCAAAGGCTAAAAGGGAAAGTTGTTGCCAATTTAAATGGCTTGACCTGGAGTAATATTATAGTCATATGTTATGAAGGAATCTCTTAAGTGTCCCAATCTTGACTCATTTTTATCCTGCTTTATTTCTAAACAATCAAAAGAATCAGACAGATTTCTTCCCCTCTCCCCTTTTATTCTCACAACAGTGTGAAATAATTTAGAGTAAGATAAAACAAGCCACAGCCATTCAGTAAGCTTTGACAAAAAAAATTGGATTAGGATTTGTATCCAAGTGGTACAAGAATGTGATAGTGATGTTACTAGAAGAGGTGGGACTAACATTCTTGGCTTTTTTTATGTCTTGAGGGAATTAATTTACCTCTTTTATTTTTAACATCTAAAATTTGAACCATCTGAATTTGGTGATTTACCTTTAAATTTAGATTGCATGAAATTACCAAGTTGTGCAGAATAAATACTGGAATGGTATTGGTTGTTTATCTGTGCAATACGCTTTCTCAGTGAGACAAGATTTGAACTCAAGCCTCCCCTAGTTCTAGTCTGGCACTCAAAATTTGCACTACACAAATTGCTGTTAAAACAGTTGGGGCTTCCCACTCCACAGGAAATACAACACACATGGGTTTTGTTATGTATGCAGAGTTTGAATTGATTGGTTGTTCTTGTAAAGTGTTTGAAATCATTGGTTAAAAAGTGCGAGAAAACCCTGCACTCTGATTGGCTGTCAGCCGAGGCAGCCGGCTATATATAGCTGCCTCGGCTAAGCCAAATTGGGTCCGTTCTGAGCTGAAGTCACAATAAAACTTAAGAGCTGAAGCACTCCGTGTCTGCCTCTTCATGCAAACTTAACAGGTTTTTTCATACGAAGTGTCAGTCTTAGGCTTCACAATAACACCTCAAAACCTTATTATTAAGACAAATTTTCATATCAAACATATCCTGTTTCCTAATTTTGAAATACCATTGAATCTACCTGTTTCTTTTTTTAAAAAAAAATTCAGTCTAAACCAAGCTGCCAAGAATTCCAGTAATAGTGTCAGTGCTGTCACAACTTCAGGAGCCTCATCAGCTGCCGTAAAGTTGGAGAATCTGAAGGAGGAAGAAGAGGAAATGAAGAGGAGGGTAGAGCAGAGTAAGGTACTTATACATAGAGACAGCTTGATCAAGAATGTATTGATTTATCTTAGTCTACTCTTCAATTCTGGTATCGATAAACATGTTTATGTAAGAAATTCATCAAGTACAGGACAGCTGAGAAATAGTTAAAAAATAAACTGGAAAGAATAGTGTTGAAGTACCGTGTTTCCCCAAAAATAAGACACTGTCTTATATTTTTTTTGGCTCCCAAAAACACACTAGGTCTTATTTTCGGGGTAGGTCTTATATATTTATGGTGCCAAATAGTGGGTGTGAGTGTGTAGGGGGATGTTTCGGGTGCACGGTTGCTCCCTGAAAAGTCTTCCTGGAACTGGAGATTTACACTAGGTCTTACTTTCGGGGTAGGTCTTATTTTCGGGGAAACATGGTAGTTTCTTTTTTGTCACAGAGTTCATCAGATTGGCTGTGTTTAGTTTACCTACTGATGGAACCAGTATCCACTGTCAATTTTATTGCGTATTGTGTAGCTTCCACAAGTGAGCTCAAAATGCCAAACTAGTTTCTAATGATTGTCACCGCAAAACCTACTATTTGATTGCTAAAATAAGACTATTGCAAAACTCCTGCATCTCATTATTCTATCCTAGAAAGTCACCATGGATCTTGTAATGGCTACTAATGGAAGGCTTAAGAATTTGTTAGCTTCCATTAGTTGCATACATGTATCCTCAGAGCCATGCAGTTACATTCGAGAAGTGCACTAGAGGCAGGGGTGGGATTCTACAGGTTGGCACCTATTCGCTAGAATCAGTTGTTAACATTCTAAGCAGTTCAGAGAACTGGTTGTTAGAAGAAATTACTGGCCTAATCCTGTAAGGAAGGCAGGAAGGAAACATTCTGGTGTTGCTTACAGAAACTGCCTCTCCGTTAACCCTTATTACATACTTGGCAGGACTAGACTTCCTGTCTCAGAAACGTCTCTGGAGGTTTTTTCCCCTCCTTTGCTGGTACTTTGCTTGTGTGGAGTGACCATTTAAAGTTACAATGGCACTGAAAAAAGTGACTTATGACCATTTTTCACACTTACGACTGTTGCAGCATCCCCACAGTCATGCGAGGCCAGGCGAGGAGATGCGTGCCTCGATGTGAGTGATGTTGAGTTGGCCACGCCCAGCCAGTCACATGACCACCAAGCCATGCCCACCAACTAAGCCATGCCCACAGAACCAGTTGTTAAAAAACTTGAATCCCACCCCTGACAAGAGATATACTCCCTAACTCCATTAGGAGTTTGTTGATGCTGTAATGCAGTTTCCCAACATTGGCAATTTTAAGATGCATGGACTTCAACTCCCAGAATTCTCCAGCCAGCATGGGAAATTCTGGGAGCTGAAGTTACGTATCTATGTGAGCTAGATTGGGAAACCCAGCTGTAATGAATGAATATTAAGAAATATAGTGATGAATTTTTATGTTAAATTTTTCATGAATGTATCAAGGAATAATACTTCCCAATACTGTTCCAGGATGAATATATGGCTGATCTATATCATTTTTCAACCAAGGAGGACAGCTATGCTAAGTACTTTATCAAAGTAAGATTTAATTTCCTTTTCTTAACTACTCTATTTATATTTTATTCATATTGTATTTTAAAAATCACATGTTGTAACTTCTGAAAATTTCATCTCTCCATAGACAAGACGTGAGAAAAATGCTAATTAGAATTACAATTCTGTTTACTTGTTTCTCTGTGGCAGTTGTTGGAAATCCAGGCAGAATATCATCAGAAGTCTCTGGAATCTCTAAATTCCAGCTTGGCAGAGCTAATGAGTTCTCACAACCAAACAGGTACAATTTGAGATGCATTTTTTTGGTATGACACATTAGCAATGAATAAATTGTTACTGTACAGCCAGAGTTTTAGGAATATTAAAGAGAAAGGACTGCAAATACAGTATGTGGGAACTGAACATTAATATTTATTTATTTATTTATTTATTTATTTATTTATTTATTTATTTATTTATTTATTTGATTTCTAAGCGCCCATCTCCCTAGGGACTCAGGGCAGCGTACAATAAAAATAATACAAATATACAATTAAAAAGAGATTAAATCCAATAAGAAACCCAATTATAATCTAAAACATTAAAAAACAGTCATTAAACCCCCCACAGCCCACCCTCAGTCCAGGTCAGCAAGTTGGAACAACCATGTTTTTAGGTCCCGGCGGAAAGAGCGGAGGTCAGGGGCCACCCAAAGCTCCAGGGGCAGCTGGTTCCAAAGGGTGGGTGCTCCCACAGAGAAGGCCCTACCCCTAGGGGTTGCCAGCTGACATTGTCTGGCTGATGGAACTCTGAGGAGGCCCTGTCTGTGAGAGCGCACAGGACGATGGGAGACGGTCGCTGGCAGCAGGGTCTCCCGTAAATAGCAATAGCACTTAGACTTAGATACTGCTTCACAGTGCTTTACAGCCATCTCTATGCAGTTTACAGAGTCAGCATATTGCCCCCAACAATCTGGATCCTTTTAATACTTAATGTTTTTGGCAGGGGCACTCTCTGGTCATTTGCTTAGATGTGGTCCTTTTTAACCGATATTTGCATTAACTGATGTTTGCATTGACCCATGGTAGTCAGCTGGAAATGGCTTCAGCTTTTTGTTATGGGTACATAAAAAAACCCTGATATTAGCCCAGAAGAGTAGAGAGGAGATGACTCTGGAAATTAATAGACAAGCATTCTTTAATCTTTGTCCATTCTCCTCCTCCTTTCTTGTTTAGATGCCCCTTTTCCATTAGATCCAGCTGTACCAGGGGTGTATGGAATGCCATTAGAGACTCACCTGAAGGCTGCTGGGCGAGAGATTGCACTTCCCATTGAAGCCTGTGTTATGATGCTGTTGACCAGAGGTATGCAGGAAGAGGTAGGTGCCACCCTCTGTCCAGCTATTTATTTGCCACAGACCTCCTGGTTTCTCCCTTATTTTTGTTTTTTGTTTTTCTTTTAGGGGCTCTTCCGGTTGGCAGCTGGAGCTTCTGTGCTGAAGAAACTAAAATACTGTCTGGACAGTGGCTCAAATATTTTGGATGAATTCTATGTAGACCCTCATGCTGTGGCAGGTAAGTGATCAGCAGTACTAAAGAGATCTTGTCTGGGACACTACACACTGTCTGGGACATTGCACATCTTCTTCATGACCTGTTTTCCTTGTTAGCTTCTGGGAGGAGGCTTTGTGGTATCTGAATCAGAACATCCAGATTCGGTTACAGTTTTGTTCCGTATAGTATCAACCTTGCCAACTCGCAAACTTCCTCTTTCTGATGTGTGTTCAAGATGGACAGTGATTAATATATGTATATATGGGTGTAGGGGTGTGTGTGTATGTGTGTGTGATGTGTGTGTACACGTTTGAGAGCAGGCAACAGAATCTCATTTTTAATGTGTTCCAGTGTGTCCACAGTGAAAAACAGCAAAAAAGGTTCTCTGTCTGTCTGTCTGTCTGTCTGTCTGTCTGTTATGTATTGTGAAAGGAGTAAGTTTTCACTTCAGTCCGCCAATCGGGCAGGAAAATACTTTAAACTGATTGGATGGCCCATCTGACTGCTCCTATAAAAGGAGAACTGTCAGATGGGGGTTTTGCTGAGTTGTTTGTTCCTGAATAAAGAAGTTAACTGTTACAGTGACTCTGTCTCTTCCATTCTCCCACCATACAACACTATCTATCTATCTATCTATCTATCTATCTATCTATCTCTATCTATCTATCTGTCATCTATCTATCTATCTGTCATCTATCGATCGATCGATCGATCTATCATCAAAGAGGATTTTCAGTGAAATTTGAGTAGAACAAAACAGAAGCAAAGCACATTGTTCTCTCACCTCCAAGCTTCTAAGCAACCTTCCCTTGCTGCTTCATAATATAGGAAAATAAAATATTTACTTTGAACATCATTAAATGTGGCAAGTTTACACAGCATAATTCCATCTTTCTCTCAGACAACAGTAAACAACTTAAGGTTCTTTAGACAGTTAGGAAAACAGTTCCCAAACTCTGGTCATTGATTGCAATACTGGTTCTCATAATATTGAAACATTTGACACATACCAGGCAATTTACATCTTGTTTACAGCTAGGCAGTCATATTGTGTCAGAAACATACTTCTTTGCTTCCAGGTGCATTAAAATGTTACCTACGAGAATTGCCACAGCCGTTGATGACCTCTGAACTCTATGATGATTGGCTGAAAGCTGCCAGGTGAGTTAGAAATAGAAAGACAGGCTTAAGCACGCTATAGTTCTTTCAATCTTTGGTTGAGTTTTATTTCTCTGATGAACTAATACTTATTCCCTAGTTTATATTTATATTTATATTGACTAGAACACTGGGCTACATCTAACAAAATGAAATTCAATATAGAGCAAAGTAAAGTCTTACACTTAGGCAAGAAAAACCAAAAGTACACATATAGACTGGGTAAAACCAGACTCAATAGCAGTAACTGTGAGAGGGATCTTGGAGTCTTAGTGGACAACCAGCTAAATATGAGCCAGCAGTGTGCAGCAGAAGCCAAAAAAGCTAACACAATCCTAAATTGCATTAACAAAGGTATACAATCGAGATCAAGTGAGGTACTAATACCACTCTATAAAGCCTTAGTAAGAACTGCATCCAGTTTTGGTCATCACATTATAAAAAAGATGTTGAGACACTAGAAAAAGTACAGAGAAGAGCAACCAGGATGATTAGAGGGCTGGAGACTAAAACATACAAAGAACAATTACAGGAACTGGGCTTGGCTAGTCTAGTGAAGAGAAGGACCAAGGGAGACATGATAGCAGTCTTCCAATATTTGAGGGGCTGCCACAGAGAAGAAGGAGTCAAGCTATTTTCTAAAGCACCTGTAAGCCAGACAAGGAATAACGGATGGAAACTGAACAAGGAGAGATTTAAGGAGAAATTTTCTGACAGTGAGAACAATCAACCAATGGAACACCTTGCCCTTGGAAGTTGTGGGAGCGTCATCTCTTGAGACTTTCAAGAAGAGATTGGACTGCCATTTGTCAGAAATGGTGTAGGGTCTCCTGCTTGGGCAGGGGGTTGGACTAGATGACCTATAAGGTCCCTTCCAACTCTGATTATCTGTTATCTGTTATATTTGAAATAGTTATAAAACCTATTTTCTCCCCAGATATACAGTGGATATAAAAAGTCTACACACACCTGTTTAAAATGCCATGTTTTTGAGATGTAAAAAAATCAGACCAAGATAAATCACTTCAAAAAATTTTGCACCCTGATTTATCTTGATCTGATTTTTTTTACATCTCAAAAACCTAGCATTTTAACAGGTGTTTAGAGTGCTTATATCCACTGTATATGCTGGCACAGGTCAGGCTGCATGGCCATTAAGAAAGTGCAGATATTCTCATCACAAGTTAATAAAGACATTTAAAAACTAAAAGGAAATTCTATATTTCAGCAGAGATCTTTTAAAAAAATATCTCAGAAATATATCCAATTATTGTTTCTAACTCAGATTATTCTTAAAATACTAATTCAGCTTAGTTCTAGTCCTATTCAATTTCCCATAGGTAGATAGTTAGAACTATAACAACCCAACAACAAGCCAGAAAGATCTCCTATTCTTTGTGTGTAATTGTTAATCTCCAGATAAATATTCATAGTACTGGCGATTAATTTTTTTTTCTTAGAAATTTATGAAAAAATCTTCCTCTCCTAACACATGATGGTACAGAAGAAAAATGTCTAATATATTCTGATCCATAAAATATAGAGACAACCAGTGGTTGGAATTTAGAATAAACTGTAGAAACCTTACATTGAATCTCAGCTCAAGCAATTAACTCTGACAATCAGATCAGATTCCTTTGCATTGAACTTGACTCCTGATAATTTCATGGACATGTCTGTGTAATTTCTTGGCAACAACATGAAATTGTTGCCACTGCCTTATTTCCATTAAAACAAGCAGTCTAGAAATTAACCGTAGTTAATTAGTTACCCCAGAGGACACCCTCTTGCAAATATTAACCAGACTCACCCAACTTGTTTAGCTTCTACCGTCAGAGAAGCTCGGCCAAGTACTTCCACCAACTGAGAACTAAAGACAGCTGTGGTGGCACAGTGGTTAGAATACAGTATTGCAGGCTAATTCTGCCAATTGCCAGCAGTTTGATTCTGACCGGTTGACTCACTCTTTCACCCTTCCAAGGTCGATAAAGACCCAGATTGTTGGGTGCAGTATGGTGATTCTGTAAACCACTTAGAGAGGTGTAAGCCACTATGAGGTGGTATTTAAGTCTAAGTACTATTGCTATTGCTAAAGAAGATTGCTCCATCCATACCTAAGAAGCCTTAGAGGATATAAATGAGAAGAAATACTGCGAGAATCTGATTACATTGTCCTTGACTATTAGGCAATATGAAATAATATGAGACATTCTCACAATCGCTATTATCCTTTTTATTTTCAAGTTGTTCTGGCCTTCCTTTTCTGCCTCAAAAAAAAAAACACCCTTTTCCCCCTTCACTCTTCCTTTTCAGTGCCAAAGAGCCAGAAATTCGACTAGAGTGTCTCAAGGATGTTTGTAATCTTCTTCCCAAGGACAACTACAACAATCTGAGGTGTGACATAGCTATACATTTTTAGAATGTTCAAGGATCAATTGTAAGTTTTATTATAATGTATAATAATATTCTTGAATGTTTGCATTTTTATATGTTCACTGCCTTAATTCAGAAAGTTGGTTTATTATAGGCTTACTTAAATGAAAATGTAAACCTTGCCTTTCTGTGATAGGTCAAAATTCAGTGGAAAAACATGGGAATCCTAAGAAAATCAAGGCACTGAGTTTTGCTTTTACAAATCACTCTCTCTTTGTAGGTATCTGATTCGTTTTTTAGCCAAGCTAGCTGAACAACAGGAAGTGAATAAAATGTCCCCAAGCAACATTGCTATTGTCCTAGGACCCAACCTACTGTGGCCCCAGGAGAATAAAAGGTAAAGTATAGATGTCCCAGAAGACAATATATTGTGGGTTTCATATAGTATATACTTATTCAGTAATGAATTATTGAGAAATACCTCTCTTATTTCACACATTCTCTCAATCTATGTAATATGTTATACCAAAAATGATATATGTTACTTTCTTCCAATCTTGGTACTGCCCATCAGGTGTATTAAACTATAATGCTCATTATTCCCCAGCCAATAGCATTATTGTTGGGAATTGTAACACAGAACAACTGGGGACCCACAGGGTAGATAAAGAAAATCATTCAGTGCAATTTAATTTTTTTCTGGTTTCAACATTCCTCATTCAAAGACCTTATTGAGAACTTTTTCTTTATTTGTGATGGAGAGAGGAAGGTCTTCATTTCTTTTTCAGCCATGCCAAACCAATCAAGTAAGTGGCTGGTAGTTTAAGCAGATACATGAACAGATCTCCTTCCCAACTCTCTTGCACAGGTTCAGCTATCCAAGAATTAGATATAAAGTTTTTAAAAAGCTTCATAAATAACTTCATAAATAATTAGTTAAGCTATTAAATTATTCCTTGCCTAAAGTAATGATACTATCACTATATTCCTTATAGAATATGTCTGTGTATATAACTATGGGTAATTTCTACCTTAATCAGGGGCAGTAATTGCCCTTAGTTGGCAGACTTTTGTAGCTAATGGAATACTGCTGGCTTTCTTCCAATCAGCTTCTACCTCTGTATGGGATATGCATGATTCTATGTCACATCCTTCTCCATCTTTGCTGATCTTCTTATTTGAACTCTTTGGCAAACTTCCTCAGTCTGTCTTGGAATCTGCACTTCTTCATCGATCAAAACTACATAAATCCCTCTTAGTTTTTCAACTATCAGCTTCTTCTGGATCTCTCTAATCACAGCTCCAAAGCAGCTCTCTTTTACTGTCATGCTTTCAACTATCTTCAATATTTTTTGTCACTGCCAGCTCTTCTAATGTGAGAAAGTGTGTATGTGCTTGTGTATAAAAAGTCTATTTATTTCACTTTATAGTTTTATATAGCATTTCTAAAATCTCTCAAGAAACGAAAGAAATTGAATGGGTATTCACTGACAAAATGAAGGGGGGAAATCTAATTGCTTCCCCTTTTAAATCTGTTCTTAACATGTTTCAAATTAGGTTTTAGTCAGTTTTCCAGAAAACACATATGAACAGCAGTGCTTTCAACCTAATATTCTGTTCTTGAAGTAACCAGCCAGAAACAGATGGGAATCCTTGTTGAAAGACAAGGCTGCATGTTTTCCTACGCATTTTAAAGTGAAACCAATATTGAGATATATTTTTTTCTTTTCAGGGAATTAATATATATCAATATATCTTTTAACAATAATAGCCTTATCTTACCACCTCCTGTTTAGTACCACATAAATATAAAAACCATTCACCCAGATGGAGAGGATAGTATTGTTAAATTATTTATGTGCACTTGTTGTAATCAGGTTAAATCTTATTAGATGTTCAGAGATCAAGCAGCAGAAGAGTTTTATATGCTGACATGTGAGTGAAGCATACCTGTAAAGGTGAGCAAGGGAGATTAGGACAAATGAATTATAGTATATAAGATGTTTCTTCAGAATCTGCTCAGTGTTGTTCTTGGCTTCTTTCTCCCAGGTCCCAAGCACAGCTAGACATAGCTTCTGTATCCTCCATCCAAGTTGTGGGAGTTGTGGAGCCTCTCATACAAAATGCTGAGATCCTCTTTCCAGGAGGTAAGTAGAATTCTTTTTTCTCAGGGCAAATTGGACTCTTCCACAAAGCTTGTAAGCAGACACATGTAGTAGGTACCCAGTTGAAAAGGACAAGTGTAGAGAGACTGGAAAAATGGAATTAATAAACGATTCTGTGAATTCGTTAGTCACTATGAAAAAGAAATCTCTATGTGGCTTATGGAGTAACTATGCATTGCAATAATATCATTCATGTGCAAGTTTCAATAGCAAGATTTTTGCAATCCAGTGTGTGTGTGTGTGTGTGTGTGTGTGTGTGTGTAGGGGTTCTTAATTTGTGCTTCTTTGGAGCAAAGAAAATATATAATTTATATTAATGGTTTTTAGTATTTAAAAGTAAGGTACTGTATAAAGGTGGCTAGAGAAATGGTTTTAAAATACTTAATACTTTTAAAGTTGTAGAGATAAAAACGGAGTATATGTGAACCATTCTTGGGGAGAACGCAAATCAGTGGCAGATGTAGAAGCTGCATGTGGATGATTTAATCAAGCATGATTTATATGCAGTTACCAACACTTCTGAAAGCACCAAGGCACTTCATCAAATGATGCATTGAATGCCATCCTGGTATTCCAACCAAATGTATTGCCTTTCTCTAGGCTAAACCAAGATCCTAGAAGGGAGGTGCTTTCTTAATCAAAAAGTAGATAAATTAACAGCTGTCTTTTAGCAATTTAAACACCTAGGTTGTGGCATTAGCTTTTAAGGGCTTTACTTAAAAGAATCACAGGCTTCTGACTTTTAGCCAGGCTGTCTCTTCTTGATTTTGCATGAATTGACTATTCTTTATTAGAACACTGATATATCTTAGGAAACAAAGAGGTGGAAGGAATCAAAGACAAACTTTCTGCTGCTAGAGAGAACTGCAGAATATTATAATAGCTTTCAGACACTCAGACTGTCTCATGCATTTATCTGTCTTTTTTCCTTAAGATATTGATTTCAATGTCTCCAGTCTGTTCACTCCTTCACTAGACATCAAAAATCAAAACATCCCCACAGCAGAAGAAGCTACAGCAGTGTTTCTGCCTTCTGAATCTAATTTCCCTATGCCTGAAGAAAGGTATACATAGACAAATATAACCTTCAACTGTGCTCTTTATCTGTCTGCCCCTCCCCAGTGCAGTTTTACTTTTAAAAAGTTTTCACTCAGCCTTCCAACTAGAGTGGTATCCAGTGGTGGGATTTAATTTTTTTTTTTACTACTGGTTCTGTGGGTGTGGCTTGGTGGGCATGGCAGGGGAAGGATACTGTAAAATCTCCGGTCAGAGATGGTATTTGCCGGTTCTCTGAACTTCTCAAAATTTCCCCTACTGGTTCTTCAGAACTGGTCAGAACCTGCTGAATACTATCTCTGGTGGTATCCATTTGAAGACATCTTCTTCTGTTGGGTTGTCTGGTCCAAGTCTGATTTCAGAGTAAAGGACTAGGTGTTGATAAAACTTACAAGTCTTCCTCTGTACCATATCAAAACAGTTATGCTGAAATGAGATTGGATCATGATTGGAAAAATCACAAATTGCTTCTAGTTTGGAAGATTAATTTCTGAAAAATGGCTGGTCCAGGATGACTAGAACAGTTGTGGTCCAAAGGAGGAAGGGAAGGTTTTGTACATTCCAAAAAGAATGTTGAGAATGAAAAGGCCATGAAAGTATTCATCTGAGTTAGCATCTGGATAGCAGCATAAATATACATATAGAGCTTCTGCTCACAGTTACTCTAATATGGATTGAATACATTGGGTTTTCCCCCCAGTTATATCTGTTCCTCAAAAAACTGTAGTGATACATTTCAATTACAAAATATGGATCTTTTGTTCTCCACTTTTTATTCAGATACAATTTTTCTTTTTAGTGATGCAATGTGCCCATTTACCTATCACCACAGGGTACTGTTGTGTTTATTAAGCCTATCTTAATAAAACATTTGTAAAAATAATAAAGGAGGAATCAAATAAATAATCACTATACCTACAATAATATGCTATATAAAAGCAAATAAATTGTGTTACAGCTTAACGTACTGATCTGGTTTATATCCTACTAAGACAATGGCTGGGCTTCTCATAAAGACTACCTAACCAATCAATAAGTTACTCTACCTTACTTTAGCCTATGCTGATGTGTGCTGCTTGTGCAACCATATTGTTGATGCTTACAGGAGGGGGGACTCCAGAGAAGACTTTCCACAACCATCATTATGAGATGGGATATGATTTAATGCATTTTAACCTGACCTTGTAGTACCAATAGTCAATAGCACATAAAAAGCAGGACTAAAAGTCTCTCCCTCAAACTCACATTAAAAAATAATCCCAAAGAAAAGCCGATTAGCAAAGGAGAAAACACAATTTGGGAATCAGTTTTTAAAACTTTTTTTTTCCTTTGGGATGCACAAAGCAAATGTCAGCTGTTCTTCACTAGTCAGTGAATGGAGTAAAAACTTTAATCTTCCTGAAATACAGGTCAGTCACTATTTTAGTGGTTTGTGGTTGATATCAAAGGATTAAGAATGGAAATATCTCTGGAATTTCTCTGTATACTAATTGCTTTTGGAAGCCTATAAATGAGTGTTTATCAGACTTTTCCACATTGGCAGGAAAAATGCTGAGGTTATTCCAGAAACAGTGCCCTCAAAAGTGACCCAGTCATCTACTGAAACAACAATCTGCCCACCTACCTCTGCTTCTGTTGATGAGACACCACGAAAAAGTAAGTTTCATAGTACTACCATAGTAATCATTTTACCTCTCTTATTGACACCAGCTGCCAATGTCCCCACATCATTCAAGAACTCTTCAAAGGGGATTGTAGCAAGATACTTGCATTAAGTACAAGACAGTGGTACTATTTTGTATTCCGAAAACATAGCTTGTAGCTTGGAAGATTCAAAAGGTTTTAGTTGTGCAATTGTGTTCCTCTGAATTTTACAGAGACCGGATGATAACAACTTATATTGATACTTTTCCTACTTCTTACATTTTTTTAACAAAAGAAAAATCAGCTAAATAAGGAGTAAAGGAATAGTGGTATTTTGATTGACAGAACTGGAAGCTATCTGGAAATATGCAATGCCATACTACCTGTTGCCTCTTTTATTCTGTTTACCTCTCTACCATTCTGCTACTCATAGCTTCCTTTTTACTGTCCTGTTCAGAAAATCCATGACATAGCCAAAGTTGACTGACTAGCACATAACTCTGTACGTACTTTGAAATGACAAGACTAGATAAAATAGAGGGGAATGAACATATGTAGAAAATTCATACTGCAGTTTGATAAGGTTGGGCATAAGCTATCTTAAATATAGATTTCAGTTTTCAGTTTACTCTGCAATTCTGGTATTGTTAGGAACCATCTTAGGCAGTTAACCACATATAAATAACAAATATAAAAACCCAGTACTTTTAGAAATAATTTTATTTCAGTTTTGAAAAACAGATGCAAAGAAAATACATAGAAATAAAATAAGTAAAAGAGACTTTTATATCAAACGTGACAGTGTTTTTTTCTGGATTCATGTAGAGCTGAGACACAGGAGTTAGAATAAAAAACGCCTAAAATATTGGATTTTATTTCTCTTTCTTTCATTCTCCTTTACAGCAAAGCGGGTGGCTCCACCCAGACCTACCATGCCTCCACCCCATCCTCAAACCACACCACCTGTTCACCAGCACATGCCTCCTCCTACTCCTCCTCCTTCAGAGTCTCCCTCCATCCCTAAAGCCTTGCCTCGAAGAACAGTGGGGGGACCAGCACGGGTGCCAGTGGTGCCACCACCCCTTCCTCCCCAGCCCGCCAGACGGCAGAGTAACAAAGCTCCACCATCACCCAAGCCTCCTTCAGAAGCTATGAACAATAAGGCAGCTGCAGCTGAAGAGGATTCTGCTCATGTCTGCAGTAGAGAAACACCCAAAGATTCCATCCATACCAAGAAAGAAGCCAATGAAGGAAAGAACAGCTCTCCATCTGCTGCTGCTCAGAAACTGTAAACTCTGGAGAATATCTGAGAGGAAGTGTTTCACTGGCTTTGCTTTTGCCTATCCAACTTGTTGCAATTCTTTTCTGCCTGGTATTTTGTTAGATGTTCCCCAAATGCATCAAGGTGCAAGGGACCCTTGGGACCCTTACGTATGGTCGTCTATTTAAATCAAACAACTCCCCTCCACAAATAAATAGAAAATCCGCTCTTCCTGTTTGCAAGCATCAAAACATCATTTAATATAGGTTGTCCTTATTGCAATATTTCAATCCAAGCCCTGTACAGAAGCAGCAATCTGATACAGTATACTTCACGTTCCTACTATTCTTTTGTCAATCTATAAAGCACAACATAGCTTTTCATTAACGGTGCTCTGCTTTTTTATTATTTTTGACAAGACATTTGTGGAAGCTTCTGAATAAATATTAAAAGAAGATAACTACTAGTATGTTGTCTTTTCTTTATTGCAATTATACCATACATCCTTCATTAACCCTATTTATGAGAATTATAGTTACCCTTTTAGTGCTTAGTTATTTCACTGGGGTAACATTTTATCTATAACTCAACTTTAACAATATATTTAGTTCATCTAAGATGATCCAAACAGTTCATACAGGCAAAAGGCAAATCAAAGAAACTGTATCACTTTTGCTTGTACCAAACATAAATACAGCTCTTGTTTTATCGAGATAAAAGCTATTTGTAACATTATAAAGTCTAATAAATACATTGTCAGTGAATACTCTTTTTATCAATTTTCACTTTTAGTTACTGTTTCAGGAAAAACAAATGAGAGGAATAGGCAAATAAAATTGCAATTGAAAGACACTTCTCTGCACAAAATCAAAATTGTAGGCAATATTTTCATAAACTTTTCATAAATAAACAAATACACTGTAATATACAAGAAAGAGCATAATAAAAATTCTGGGTCCTACATGACACAAAGACAAAACAATTTTGAACAAATGTGACATTTCACAAATTCTTTCCCCTTCGCTAAACCAGGCATGGGTGTGGCTAGCGCATGACGCATCCAGCCCGTGCGCTGTAAATTTGACAGCCCTGCAGCAAGAAATTCATGCTGACACAATTCAAAAGTGGCCCTTCAGAAGCAGGTAAAGAGTTCAAATCCCTACCTTTCCTGGAGAATGAGATTTTTTTCTGCCTGTTTTAAATTGCTAGAATGTGCTTTCAAGAATGTGCTTTATTTCCAAACCTTGCACCTGTGCCAGGCACAAAAGACTAGGTCCACACATGAAGGTCCAATTCAACAGATTCATTTCTATGCACAGAAATCTTCTCAACTAATGGTGAGCACCTGCTTGGAGTTAAACAAGGGTCCATGGAATTCAAGGAAAATTGGATTTAGTCCATTTGTGACTAAGTTGAGAGTCTAGGTTGATTCTTTGGAGGAGCAGGTGGGGGCCGTCGCCAGGGGGGCTTTTGCCCAGCTCCGTTTGGTTCGCCAACTACGCCCTTTTCTGGACCGCGATGCCCTGCGCACGGTTACTCATGCCCTTGTTATCTCCAGACTCGACTACTGCAACGCTCTCTATTTAGGACTACCCTTGCATACTATCCGGAGATTGCAGCTGGTGCAAAATGCGGCGCAGGTGGTGATGGGAGTTTCCCGGTTCTCCCATGTTACCCCCTCCTGCGCTGTCTGCATTGGCTGCCGGTTGTGCTCGGTGAGATTCAAGGTGTTAACATTAACATACAAAGTCCTCCATGACATGGGTCCCAATATTTAAGGGAGCGACTCCTGCCGACATCAAGTACTAACCGCCCTGTGCGATCACATAGGCAAGGACTCCTTGGGGTCCCGCGGCCGCCAATGCCGGTTGGCGGTCCCCGACGACGAGCCTATTCTATTATGCCCCTGACCTCTGGAATCAGCTTCCCGGGCTCCGTCTGGCCCCTGACCTCCGCGCCTTCCGCCGTGAATTGAAGACCTGGTTATTTAACCAAGCCAGGCTGTGACCCTTTGGGGGCGGTTTTATCATGGTTTTATTATGTATTTATGTAATTATATTTCAATGGGGCTTGTTAGTTTAATTCTTTTTTAATTATTTATTGTTTCCTTGTTTTATTTGTGCAGCCCTGAGTCTTCAGAGATGGGGCGGCATACAAGTCTCATTAATAAATAAATAAATAAACTCTACCCCCAGGTTCTGCCACCCCTTTTCCTACATTCTGTCGCCTTGTTTTTATTCTTTTCACGGAGGAAAAGGTAGGAAAACAAGAAGTGATAGCAGTACCTCAGGCAATTCTCTTAATTTCTATAGCAACTATCTGGCAGCAACTATCCTCAACCAGCTTCTTGAAGACAGTTTATCAATAGGGGTTTTTCTAAAGGTAACCACAGTAGCTTCCAGGGGAAAAATGGAATCAGTATTTTGGATGACTTGAACAGGTGTACTATTTTAATATAGAGCCGTGGTGGCGCAGTGGTTAGAGCAAAGCACAAAGCCGAAGACACCAGCCTGAAGATGGCGAGTGGGATCTCGTCGAAATGTCACCAAGGTATTCTCAATCTTACACGGGACAAGACCCAAATACACCAAGACCTACATACCTTTACTCGTGAAAATCTACGAAAACATATATATATACACCAAGACAGACATACATACATACATACATACATACATACATACACACACACACATACATATACATATATATTGTTTTCGTAGATTTTCATGGGTACAGGTATGCAGGTCTTGGTATGTTCGGGTCTTTTCCCGTGTAAGATTGAGAGTATCTTGGCGACGTTTCAGTGAGGTCCTACTTGCCATCTTCAGGCTGGTGCTTTCCGCTTCGTGCTTGTGTGAGCAAAGTGTGATCAGAGTATTTATAGAGAGACGGCAGCTCCAATCACATTTTGCTCGCACAAGCACGAAGCCGAAAGCACCAGCCTGAAGATGGCGAGTGGGACCTCGTCGAAACGTCGCCAAGATACTCTCAATCTTACACAGGAAAAGACCCGAACACGACCTGCCAAGATGGAGATGGAGAGAAATATAGAAATAGAAATGATATAGATGGAGGGAGGGAGATGATATAGGTAATCAAGTAGGTAAGTCTAGGACAGGGTTCCCCAATCTTGGCAACTTTTAAGACTTTATTCTGGGAGTTGAAGTCCACAAGTCTTAAAGTTGCCAAGTTTGGAGGCCTCTGGTCTAGGACATAATCCCTCTGTACCCACGGTCCATAACGTGAGTTTTTTTCAAACGTCCCTTTTGTACGAGCAGCCCGTCGATCTTTTATCCTTCGATCCGAACAGGTTTACAACACGTGCCACTTTATTTTGACCCGCCTCTTCCTTCTTTTCTTCCACCAATAGGCTAAAGCTACAGGGGCGGAGGGAACACTGCTTTACCCTTCCCGCTGCTCACTTAGAAAAGAAGACGAGCGCCCCCTTGTGGGTCTTGCTCAGAAAATGCACCCGCTTTGCATTTTCTTTCTTTCACTCCCCCTACCCCTTTTGTGATTCCCTTCTCACGCAGCCCGCCCCGCTTTCATCACTTCGGGCGAACCCTCCTGCCTTCTCCTTTTAATTGCCTTCATCGCATCAGCTCCCGCGATTGGGCGACGACGCACCCCCCCCCCCAGCTTTCCCTCCGTTTCAGTGCTAATCGGGTCGAGCCCCCGGCTCTTCAGGCATCTGATTGGTACCGTTTCCTAAATCCATCAAGGGAACGGCGCGCTTCTGATTGGTTGCGGTCACCGCGAGGAGGACCGGGGACAGGGGGGTGGAGGGTGGAGGGGCGGCGAGTGCGGTTCCAGCATGGCGGGCTGCAGGCGGCTGAGCGGCGCTTGTCTGCGCGAGGTGCTGGGCGAGGCGCAGGGGCTGCTCTTCGACTGCGACGGGGTCCTCTGGACCGGAGAGCGGGCGGTTCCCGGGGCGCCGGAGCTGCTGGAGCGCCTGAACCAGAACGGGAAGACCACCCTGTTCGTGTCCAACAACAGCCGCCGCTCCGTGGCCGAGCTGGAGCGTCGCTTCTCCCGCCTGGGCTTCCGCGGCGTCCGCGGCGAGCAGGTGTTCAGCTCCGCTCTCTGCTCCGCTCTCTACCTCCGCCAGCGCCTTCTGGGCGGGGAAGCCGGAGCCGGCGACTCGACCCCGGGCCGGGTCTTTGTGCTGGGCGGGGAAGGGCTGCGCGGGGAACTGCGCGACGCGGGGCTCCGCCTGACCGGAGAAGAAGGGGACGGCGACGAAGAGCCTCCGGGCCAGGAGGCCCTCCCGGTGCGCGCTGTCGTCGTCGGCTACGACGACCAGTTCACCTTCGCTAAGCTCTCGGAGGCCTGCGCCTATTTGCGCGACCCGCGGTGCCTGCTGGTAGCCACCGACCCAGACCCCTGGCACCCGCTTAGCAGTGGGCAGCGCACCCCGGGTGAGTGAGGGCGGTGGGCCGGAGGGGGCCAGGCTCTGGAGCCCCCTTGCCAGCCCCGGGTGGGCGTCGAGGCCCAGTTGCGTCACCCTGCCCTGGGCCTGTTAGCTCGGTACAGATCCTGCATTTCCACAAAAGCTAAGAAAAGGGGTAGAGAGAAAAAGCTGACAACCATCCAAAGCGTTCATATGATCTGGGTAGGCTTAAGGCTGAGGAGTGGATTTTCACTTGTTATGTCATCTACTCTGGTCTTCGATATCTTGCTTTCTGTACAGTTTAATAAATGTCCCATAATGAGATTCAAACTGACTAATATTTCATTCAGATAACAGCATACAGTATAGAAGTACACACCATAATTTATTTGAAGAATCCTGACCCGCTGAGCAAAGCTTTGATCAGATAAAGGTAGTGTGAAATCAAGGAATGTTCTCAAAGTCAAGTGTGCTTTTTCCTAAAATGCTGAAGAATTTAGCCTTTATGTCACTTTTTTATATTTTACTAACAATCATTGATGGAAGAACACTTGGTGTATTAACACTGCCAGTGATCAAATAACCTTGTGGAAGTTCTTGTGTGTTGCTGAGATATGAGCCTGGCACAGTTTCTATATTCAGGGTTGTTATTTTGATAGCCCCTTTTGCATGGTTGTTAACTAGCAATTCCAATAAGATGACTTTTAGTAAAGTGATCTGCAAGTAGAAAGCAAATGTCTATTAGTCAGCTGCTGCACAGCACTTCAAATAAGATGAGTCAATATTTGTTTCCCTGCCTGGACCGTTGCAAGCAACTCCTTTTAGAGCTTTATGAATTTTAAGTTGTTTTTTGTGGAACGTAGAAATATCCCTGTACTGAATGAGACATTCTCCATGATTGGTAAGAAAATGGGGGGGGGGGTCCTCAATCTCTATTGATATATATCCATGAATCTTCAAACATCCTAGTCTTGCCCTCATAAAAAGATTATTTGTTCCCCACTTTTTTTTTAAAACTCTACTCCAAAGTTCACTGGTTGATCTTAGGTATACTTTACTGTTAGCAGTACTACTTGGAAGTGTATACTGTATAGCTATATATATGGTAATACATACTTATACAGAATAATAAATTGTATCCATTCATATCTAATTCTAGTCTTGAAATGTTACATACTCAAGCCTATCTGTTTCTGCACAACTGGGAAGCTTGATTTATAAGTCCTTTGAACCCACTCCAAGATTTTTCAAGTTGGGATAACTGAGTTGATTGATTTTCATGGATTATAGTGTTATTTGCAGTAAAATCTTTAGAACCATGTGAATCTGTTTCATATAAATAGTAAAATTAGATGCAAGCCTTCAATTTAAGTGAAAGTTAAGTTTACTTTGTCTCGCTAGTTTGAACCCAAAATGACCCATTTCACTCATCCTTTATTGGGTGAATTAATTTGGATTACCTAAATATGTCAGGCAGTGCCTGGATTGCTGTTGTTAACGAGGGTCAATCTTTTGATTGGTGGTTGTTTTGTCTCTTTTCTTTCAGGGACAGGGAGTCTCACTGCTGCAGTTGAAACAGCCTCTGGTCGCAAAGCAACAGTAATTGGAAAACCAAACACATACATGTTTGAATGCATTGTAGAGCGCTTTGGTGTAGATCCATCCTGCATGCTTATGGTGGGTGATCGGCTGGAAACGGATATACTGTTTGGCAAGAACTGTGGCCTTGATACTGTCTTGACCCTGACAGGTGTCTCTGATTTAGAGGAGGCACAGGCCTACATGGCCAGTGACAGCCCTTCAGCCAAGGACCTGGTGCCTCACTACTATGTGGACAGCATTGCAGACTTAATACCAGGCCTGGATGAATGAGGGGAGAAGTGGGTAACAGTCCTGTTTCCATTCCAGACTGCCAACCTTTCCTCCTCCTGTCTCCCCTCTTGAATCCGGGCTCATCACATTCCAGTGTTTCTTCAAGAATGAAGAGAGCGGAACTAATTCCCCTCTCATTCTTTAAGATTAACCAGTTTTATTTTAGACACAGTAGGGGAGCAGGAAATCTAATGTGAAAAAAAGGTTGTTTACAGGCCAAACTAGTATTTATTACTATTTTTCATCACAGTAACTATCTATTTAAGTTATTTTAGTTTTATTGTAGCCAATAGTGGTGGTCTTACTGTTGGCCTTTGCTTTACTTTGAAGCATAATGATGTACTTGATGTGCTTTTGTAGTGTTTGTCTCCAGGCTTAAATATAACCACTACCATTCCATGCCTGTTTTGAAGTTCTTCTCCAAGAACCTATGCTGTGAAAAGGAAACATCAGGTACATATTCAGAAAATATGACATTGAGCCTCCACAAAATGGTCCTTTGGGTTTATTCCTGTGGATTTTTATGTAGCTGAAATTCATTCAAACAATTTAGCTGATCCAGGAGTTGTAAGAACTAAGACCATTTTTTTAAATTGAAGCTAAATACAAGAGCCATTCTAACAGAATTGACTAAATTCCTCCATAGGATTGGTTCCAAATTGCTTTGTGTAGTTCAGGAAAGAAAATGACAACTGGACAAAAGGAACTCAATATCCAGAGTATATATTAATGAATTAAAATGTTAATATCCTTTTTCTGTCTTGAGTCTTATCAAGTTAAATGTTTCTTTATAATCTATCCAATTTCATTTTGGTATATGGAATTGCTACTGCTGCATCAAACTAAGTTGCATACAATAATTTCGTTGCCACAGTGTTCAAAACTGACTCACTTTATCTTGATAATTCTTCTGTGGTCACAGCCTCCAGATATTCTTGCCTAAGCAAAATCAAGAACTTGATGATTTTATTCATTTTTTCCCCTAACTGGGCAAACTGATAAATTTCATCAGTAAAAGTTTTAGCTCCTGTCTGTGCCTGATACAATACACCACTGTTCTAGAGGAGGGATGAATGTGTGTTCTCCTCCTGCCCTGCCATGGTGTGCTTGACCTGTGGGATAATGTTGGCATTGCCAGTGGTGTCTGTACCACTGTATCCCCAAATCAGTCCTTGCTATTCTTCTAATGATTTATTATGTATTTATTAATGTGTTTGTATAAATTATGCTGATCAATTGTGCCAAAGTGGTATGTTGCCTCTGGGCCTACTCACTTAACTGTACCTCCATGATGTTGTGCTTTTTCTGACACTTGCTGTCATTCTGCATATAATAAATTGCAGACGCCTGATGGGATTTGACTGTATTTATTTAACTACTTTGTGAGATGGCTCAGTGATCATTTCTAAGTCCATAATTTCTTTAATTAGGAATGTGCAGAAATCATTGATAGGGGAACAGAATGTTGCAGAGGACTCCAGAATGTTCAATTTCTCTTAGGATTGTGTTGAACCTTCTTCTGGACCATTTCTTTCTGAGATGATTTGTCAGTTTTCATAAGTAAATCCTCCAAGCTAGAAGAGATTCGGTGTATTTTAAGAGTAATCTTTTATTATAGTCATTGACAAACATAAAATGATACATTCTCTAAATAGTAAAAAATTAAAGTGATCCATAGACTCACAGTAGCTTATTAATCTTCACTAACTTTTTTAAAACGGAGAAGGGGCAACTTGGAGATGAGTATTTTTAAAGCATTCCCCCAAATGTTAATACTTTAAAAAACTGTTAAGTAATCACTAAAAAATAGTATTTTGATACTTTTAATTCTATTCCTGCTCAAACTTTCTCATGCTTTGTAAAAAGCTTTTTATCAGGAAAAATTTGGCATAATTCACAAAAGAAAACACTCTTAATGTTCTTAGGAATGTTTTTTTCATGGATTGACAGATATTACTGGTATATATTGTTTTCATTGTAGCCACACAAATCCTGTTGGATAGAGTACAGGTCAAGGGAAATGACGCTGGATTAATAGTCCTCACACAAGCCCAGGATGATTTTTGTTAAATTATTAATAGCCTCTACTGACTTTTTTTAAAGAAAAAAATCAGCCTGCTGACATCATTGAGACTAAATATAACAATGCTACAATATTTATTATGTTCCATTCATAAAGCTTAAAGTGCAGTCTAATAAATAATGTGAATTAAACAGAACTGTAACGATATACTGAGAAGCCATTAAATACCCTTACACTTAAAAAGAAAGAAAAAACATGATGCTACAAGCCTTTGGACCAAGTTACCTGTTTATTCATTGTGTGTAAAAAATTGGTTTGACTAATCAATCTGCTTCAGATAAATCCTGTAAAACTTGTTAGAATTTTTAATGCTGGGTCAAAGAAAGAGATAAAATTTTATAGCCATGAGAGCAGGCCAGAATTAAGGACTGCAAATGCATACAAAGATTAAGAGTAAAAGAAAACTTGCTAGAGATCAGTATATTTAGAATAAATAAAAAACTATAATAGATAATTATAAAAACTATTATTGAACATTATTCACAAGTGTCCAATGCTACCTCTATATTAGGGGTCTTCAAACTTGACAGCTTTAAGACTTGTGGACTTCGACTTCCAGAATTCTTCCTTCAGTCATGTTAGCTCAGGAATTCTGGGAGTTGAAGTCCACAAGTGTTAAACTTGCCAAGTTTGAAGATCCTTGCTCTATATAGTGCCAGAAGAAGTAGCATAATGTTCTGTTCACTAATAACAATCCCTGCCTCCTCCGTTGAGATTCTTTTTCCAAAACTGCTTGGGGTGGGGAGACATAGAGGTGGTTGTTGAAAGATGACATTTCCCACACCTTTCCCACAAGCATAACTTAAATTTAATTAAGTACTCTTGGGACTGGAGGCATATTAATAATCTGGTGAGCAGACATGGTGGTCATGGCAAGCTTCCAAACATCTGTTTATCAGGGTCAAAAGCAATAAGTTTGCTCCACCGTTGGATGCCCTTTATCCAACCCTTTCACTCCCAGCTTACGGTTATCTTTTATGATCATTCACTTTCAAATAAAGGACTCACCGTTTTTCATTCTTTCAAAGTGTCTTCTGGACCTATATGAATTCCAGAAGTATTCTTGGAAACAAAGGCAATACAAGTTGCTGGCACTTTGAAGTATGTTCATTTCCAATTTTATTTTTTTAATTCAAAAAATATTTTCAAAGTTCGTAGAGGAGAAATTGGCCAGAAGGCCTTCCTCTGATTTAGGCATATTTTTTAATAGGGATGCTCTTGGTACAATAGTTGCTTGTGAGTTGTACTATTAGCATGCTATAAAACAGGAGTCCCCAACCACCAGTCTGTGAACTGGCATCAGTCCGTGGCATGCCAGAAACTGAGCCATGCAAACAAGCAAAGCCCCATCTGCTGGATGCAGGCAGCACATGAAACCACACACCCTTCCAGTCCACAGAAAAAGCCTCTAAGGAACCAGTCCCTGGTGCCCAAAAAATTGGGGCTGCTGCTAATATTTTGCAGCTTCTCTTTCCAACTTGCTATGAATTTTACAGTGGGATGTCCTCCACTGGGATGAACAGCCCAAACAGGAGCCAACTAGCAAGTTTCTAATGCTTTTATTAATTTGATCATAAGTCACTTAATGATTCATGCTATGATTACAGGATGTAAATTATGCAAAGAAAGCCAAGAAAAATACATAGAGAATGTATATCTTGCCTCCTGATTCATAGCTATATTAATACAGCAAAAAGACCATATCCAATCCAGGGAACATAAAGATCAATTTGAAGAGAAGAATCAGGAGAGACCAAGAATGAGACCAGAGGAGCACAGGTCTCATGATGGAAAATTGTTTTCAGTACAGGGAAGGCATCCTGGGAATGCTCCTCAATAGCAGGAATTCAGGACCTTCCTAATCAGAAGAGCAGATGCTCTCTGCTCTCAATGAGACATGCCACTCCTTGGCCTTCCTTTGCTGACCATGTGCCTTAAGATTGTGTACTTTCCCAAGTTCTGGATTTGACCCTTGGTTCTGTGAATCAGGATCACCTACACTGCGTCTGAATTGCTTATTTGCTTCCCATCTACAGGTTCTCCTCTTCAGCTTTAGAACTAGGCAAGTCCATAACAATGACTAAATGCTCTATTATCGTGCTTGAGTAGGATCTCACTCGGAATTTTATTACACAGAATATTAGTCTTATATCTCAAGATTAAAAATTGAAGCTGCATTCTAAGATTAAAGGCTTAAATCTATTATTTCAAGGGTAAGAAAGAAAACACCCAATTACAGCTTTGGAAAAGGTCATCAAGCCAACCTGGTGATTAATTCCAAGAATTCAAGCAAGCATTGAAGAGCCAGTCAAGGAGAGTTAATCGTTTCTGTTAATTCTTGAGTCTACTGCCTTACTGAAGTTTTCTTAATATTCAGCTGGAATCTTTCTTGTTAGCGACTTATTATTCTGTATAGTGAGTGAATAGGCATTGGCCTTTGGGGTGTCATCCATTCATATTCTTGAAAAGTGCTATATTTCTACCTCCTTTTGTAAGGCTAAGTATTACAGATAATGCAGTTCTCCAACAGGATGGATCATTCTGAAATAGGCTCAAACCTGATTACAATAATGTAATCCCTGATCTCCTAGCCATAGTTGCCACCTGCTCTTTGAGCAGTACTTGTGAATCTAAGGAGGACCTTTGGATTGAACAGTGGGTCTGTCTGAGCTAGTGCAACCCCATCCAGACTAGAGGTGGGAGGGAAACTTGATAGATTGCCCAAGAACCCAGGGCCACTCCGTCTTACTTAGTGAAGACTGGTAAGCCCACTGCATCTCATCCAGGCGGGGAGAGGACCCATTCCTGGTCCAACACTTTAATCACATTACTGCACTGACTATAAGTATAGAAGGGCAATTATTTTGTAAGGCAGGATACTGTAGTGCTGTATATGTTTCCTATTTTAGCTGTCTTTACAAAACGTCCTGTAGCTTATTAGAGAGGGACAAGTAATAAAAATAACAAAAAATGCATTTTTCCAATAAAGTTATATTAGATAATCAAGTTTTAGAACACCACAATTACTTAAATAGAAGCATTTCCTAAATCTTAGATCTACTAAATCTCCCACAATATAAAAGGGATCTTTTTATTATTTATGTTCTTCAATTTGCCAATTGGCCTTGAAAGCTGCTGGAAAATACAGATTTTTCAATAAAGGATTTCAGCAGTAGAGGGTGCTCTAATGCAGTAAGTGTTTTGCAAAATGACTACATTATTGATGTAGAAATCCATTGTAAGCAAAACAAGTATTTTTATTTTAATAGAGCAAAATAGAAAATACAATTTTTAACATTTAAATATATTCCTAGCATAAAATTATTCGTTGGACTTTCTAGTAAATGTGATGTAATTATTTCCTCTCTTTATATTTTAGGGTATCCCAAAAACAAAGCAGGATAGGAAAAATAACAAAAAGTAATTCTTTCATTTCATACTCTATACACATTTCTTAGAATAATAAAGGAAGTAATTATCAGGGTACAATTTTGTTTTATTTGCCTTTCCAGTGATCTGTAGACTGGAAGCATTTTGATACTTACGTCTCCAAATAGTATTCAAAACAAGAAAGTAAATGCCAAGTAAAATAAATAAGAGTAAAATTAACCACAGCAAAAGTATAAATAAAAGTATGAATTGCAAACAAAACAAGAAACAAAGAGAATCCAAACTTCTGATTCATTGGGAATATAAATTGTTTTAAATCCTTGATTATACATTATTCACTCTTTCCATGGAGAAGTTAACTTGCAGTCTTTTCCATAATCAAAGCATGGTTTCTGAGTAGTCTGCTGTAATTCTTGAGTAATAATAGTGTCAGTGGTGTCAGTTTGGACCTATGCAGTAGCTGGGCAGCAGAATTATTGTCCACATCTTTTCACTATAAAGCTAGACTTCCAAAAAATGAAGGGAAGTAACATTAGTTCTGGAGTAAACCTGTCCACTGAAAAGCTGTGATTAAGATGCAAACTCTAGATAATGGATCTCAAATTTAAAAAGTTCTGCCAACTGAATATACAGTACATCATTGGGTCAGGCATATGCTTGTCCAGCAGTCTACCAAATGCTCTTGTTTATATCCTGATCTTGTGCAATATAGAATAGTTGCATCAGTCCCTGATATTATTTTTCTCTAATCATTGAACTTGACATTCCCAAGGCAAGTTTTCTTATTTAGGTATGGCAGAGAATAATATGGAAATCTCCCAGCTTCCCCTCCCCTCTTTTTAGTGAAAGGTTTGGTTGCAGTGTGCCCTTCTGCTCTTTTCAGCTATAAAACAGGTTGTATTTTTATTTATTTACTTTGCTTTTTGTTGGTATTGATGTTAGTAAAGACAATGGCTAGTAAAGAGGGAGTCAAGATGAGAAATGAAATGTGTGTGAGAGAAAGAGTTATGTTCCTTTCCAGAATTTCCTCTTTGCTCCCTACTATCAGAGTTCTGTCACTGGAGAAGCAACATCTACCAACTCCTCTGAAAGAGATGATTCTGAGGTAAAAACCCACCTCTGGACAGAAATCTTTTTTGTACCTTTTCAGGGACGAGACTGAAGACAACGAAGACAATTTCAGTTTTGATCCAGAGTTTAGAAGCCCTTATATTACCAGCCTTTTGATGTGGTTAATAACAGTATTTTCGTTAGTATAAAAACATTTATATTTCTGATGATGATGATGCCACCAATAAATACTGACATATTAAACTGAAGTCTGTTATAGTTATTGCTGGCTCATTCATTAGTACAGAGGAGTATTGTTCAGTTTATTAAGTTTGCTTATAACATGAAAGGAAAAAATATTAAAAATGCTTTCATACTTTCAAGGGTAAACATACCTAACTTCTTCAAACTATCTTCTTAGAACTTAGAACTTAGTTTCTAATTAGTACAATTCTTGGAGCCAGCTATACATCTACTTAATTACCATGCCATCCAGCAGGCACGTAACTAGCTAATCAATGTGTCATCTGGTACATTGACAAAAGTCAAGTTCTAATATGCCTACAGTATTCCCACACTTTATTAAGAAAGTTGTCAGATTTAAAAAATGAGATACGTTTTTGAAGGTGCTTCTAAAGTGATCTCTTCATGATCTGTTCTAGCCCAACTACTGATGTCAGACTGACTGGTCTGTAGTTTGCTGGATTCTTCTTTTTCTACTTTTTGAAGATAGGATAAACATTTGTTATCTTTCAGTCATCTGGTGTTTCACCAGTTTCCCAAATACGTTTAAAATATAATAAGGATTCAGTCATATAACCAGCTAATTTCTTCAGTACCCGAGAAATGGAATTAAACTGGCCTGAAGGTCTGGCTCATTCAGGGAATGCAATTATTCAATTATTCAGAGAGTCCGAAGGCATGCTCACTGCACCTGCTAGTGCCTCCTTAAAGTAGCCACACCTTTTCCTGAGGTCTCAAATGCATATTTTTTTAGGATCACACATCTAAGTTAAAAATATTTAATCCTTTTATATCTCCCTCCACCCTCTGAAGAAGAAAATCAAGTCAGGAATTTCTGGCCAAAATTATGCTTGAAGGAGTTTGTTTCCCAAAAGATTTTGTTTGATTGCATCTAGCCTTTGGTACAAAGGGTCAAGAAGGCAGACATCGTTCTCTCTGTAACCCAGTTCTTTCTGGAGCCAATCCTATACTTTAAGCACACTACCAAAGTGGATACAACAGATGCTAGCATAATTAAAGTCTCCCATCACTACAAAGTCAAGTGTCCTTTTAGAAGACATCATCCACATCTTCTCGGTTGAGAAGTCAATAATAGATGCTGACAATAGTATTTATTATTTGAAATCAAGTGCTGCTTATAGCATTCATTTGGATTTTTGAGCAAGAATGTTTTTTTTTCACATACAGTGTAACTCCTTTCCTGTTTTAAAAAAAAACAATTTTCAATTGCTGTATTCTAATCAGAGGGGCTCTGGTATGTATTAACTCATATCTGTCCTTCTGTGCTAAAGCTGAAGCGCATCCTTTTGTTTGTTTGTACTATACAAAATGGAGCCATGGGCTTTATAAACCTGTTCTTATACTCAATAAATCAATGGAAAGTTAGTATTGAGCACGTACATATAAAAAAAGCCTGGCTCATGATAAAGAACAACCAGCAAGGCACATGTTGGTATTTATTATGCTTTCAGTCTGACCAACAATACAAATTGTTTGGATACAAGAAGAGAGCTGCCCTTTAAAAATAATAGACAATCTTTTCCTTTGCTACTTTTTTTTCCACGCGCTTGGACAAATGTGGAGCACCTGTACCGGTCAGACTGATGGGGCTCATGAACAAAACAAATTATGTGATCAGGAAAGAAGATGGGAGATCGTGCTTTACAGATTACACTGTATGACTTTGAATTTTAGTGTACAGTGATGAATATATGTGGAAGCCGAAAAGCTACATCTAATGATTATTTTCAGCGTAGCCATAATCAAGGCATGCTTTTTGACTAGTTCCATATGCTGTAATCCTGGAGTAATAGTGGTGTTAGTGATGGGGATAGTAGCTTTGCTAATTAATTGTGGAATAGTAAATAACATGAATTTTATTTTCCAGGATCCTATCATTTCAATGTAATTATAGATTACATTGTATGACTTTGAATTTTAGTGTATAGTGATGAATATATATGTGGAAGCCAAAAAGCTACATCTAATGATTATTTTCAGTGTAGCCCACTCACACAAGTAACAGACACAATTCCTGTATGGTTTGCCTTGTGTGTGTGCCTTTGGGAATTCCAGTTGTGTGCCACTACCATAAGCTTGAGAAAAATATGCTGCTTGAGTTCCAGTGAAGGGGGAATCAGGAGTGCTTCCAAAGCCAGTTTGATGCAGTGCAGCAGATGAAAGCCAGTTTGGTGTAGTGGTTAAGCCATCAGGCTAGAAACCAGGAGTTCTAGTCCCACATTAGGCACAAAGCCAGTAGAACTCACTATCTGTTACTTTTTTCATCCCTTTCAATCATGTCTGACTCTCAAAGACTACCTGGGTAAGTCTCCGCAGTTTTCTTGGCAAGATTTTTCAGAAGTGTTTTATCATTGCCTCCTTCCTAGGGTGGAGAGAAAGTGAATAGTGAAAGGTCATTCTGAAAAACCTTGCCAAGAAAACTGTGGGGACTTACCCACAGACATGATTGAAGGGGAGGAAAAAAGTAACAGAAAGTGAGTTCTACTAAATATTAAACCATTATCTTTTTTTTTAAAGGCAGACATCCAGTGACACCACTGAAATAATGCAGGTGACATGCAGTGATGCAATTCTTAGCAATATGGTTATATTTTATTGTAGGTACATTCAGGCTGCAATAATTTCTTGTTGGCAGGAGCTGCCAAACAGGCTTTCAAATACAGGTGTCTTTTTCCTACTATCTGTCTAGTATATTTCCCACACTCTCACTCTTCCAACAACTTGTCAGCCACAGTTCTAAAATCCTGCTCAACTTTGAGTATTCAACTTTGAGTAGAAGGAAAACTTGTGATTCACATTATAGGTAGTCCTCGACTTACAGCTATTCGTTTAGCAATCATTTGAAGTTACAACCGCACTGAAAAAAGTTACTTATGGCCATTTTTTATACTTACGACTGTTGCAGCTTCCCCATGGTCACATGATCAAAAGTTGGGTGCTTGGCAACTGCCCTGTATTTAGGACAGTTGAATCATCCTGGTTGACCATTTGTAAACTTCCCAGCTGGCTTCCAACAAGCAAAGTCAACAGAGGAAACCAGATTCATTTAACAACCACATGATTCACATGGATATTTTGGGCTCAGTTGTGATTGCAAGTTGTGGACTGCCTACATTTAACTCCTTTAACTGAGAAGACAATGGCTCTTCAGACCCAACTTTCAGTGTTAGGTTAAAAGAGACAAATCCTGAAACCCAGTCCTTTGCTCTTGAGTCTATAAAAGAGCAGGAAAATTTCACTTCCAGTTGCTTTTTCTCTGTATTTGCATGTGTGTGTTTGTGTGTGTGTGTGTGCAAGCACATATAAAAATCATATTAGCACTGATTGAATTGATTTATGATTTATTTTACAAAATTACAGTAAGTTAGAGTGCATCTCTGCAAGACTGTTAGTCCCCAAGCTCTTTTCCATTGGCAGGATTTCACATGCTTCTCAACTAAACAACAAAGCCAGAAGTCAAAGAGCTGGATCAGGTGCCTAAACATGTGGGAGTCTTCATTTATTTTGATCAGCAGATTCTTGGGCCAGAATCACAAGCTATTATGAGAAGTCCCCTTGGTTTCAAAGGCAGTTGCATTTTGTAACAACCACATTGTGGGCAGAAAGCTAAGAATGATTCCATTATAGATTTTCATAATTTGTTTATGATAATGTTAATTTAATTTTAGGAAGGAAAGAAGGAAGGAAGGCAGGAAGTAAATTTATGTAGACTTTTTTTTCTGTATCATTATTTTTATTATTAGCTAACCCAACTTCCAGCCTCTATGCATGTGAAATTGGATTCTTTTTATGGCCCAATGTGCACCAATTTTCATTTGCTTCCATTGGACATAATTGCTATTTAATGCACGTCCCTGCAGATCCTTTCAAAGTTCTTAGTATCTCTTTTTATTTTAACTGCTACCCTAAATAAAGTAATGGCTTCAATGTATATACATCTGCACTTTATTGCTCCAGATCATTTAGGAACAACTTAAAACATTGCCCATTACAAATTATTTGGGGGATCTTGTTATTTATATCCATCCATTGTAACATGAGAATAAATTATAACTTGTTCAATAAGTTATTAGGTCATTCAGTTGGCGTCCTCCAATAACTTTCTACCTCTGTGATGTCCCTTTGAAAATGGAACAAAAACTGCATATAGTACAATGTTTTGGATTTTGTGTACACATTAGTCACAGTTTATTTCCTAATATTTGGAAGCTTTGAATTTTTTTTACTGTTGCTACATATTCTGAGTAACTATGTATGACTTTTTGTAGCAATTCTGGCCTTTTCACAAAATGTCCTATTTACATTCTTGCAAAATTAATGATGCACTCACAAAATTTTATTTCCAAATAGATATGCACAACAACACCAACCTTAAGGTTTATCTCAAAAGAGAGCACAGAAACCTCATGAAAAGCAAAAGAACTTCTCATACATAGCTAGCAGTTCTCATGTAGCTGGAAATATGTCTAGTGAGTACAGATTATAGAGCAGGATAAAGGTTTAGGGTGCCCAGACTGAGTCCCATGATCAGAGGTGGTATTCAACAGGTTCTGACCAATTCTGGAGAACTGGTAGCGGAAATTTTGAGTAGTTTGGAGAACCGGCAAATGCCACCTCTGACTGGCCCCACCCCCATCTATTCTCTGCCTCCTGAGTCTTTTTTTGGCTGTGTCTTTTTTTGGCTGTGTCTTTTTTTGTTGCCCTGCACAGGAGAACAGAGCTGTAAAGCAGGTTAGTGGGGTGGGGAGGGAATGGAGATTTAACAGATAACAGATAATCAGAGTTGGAAGGGACCTTGTAGATCATCTAGTCCAACCCCCTGCCCAAGCAGGAGACCCTACACCATTTCTGACAAATGGCAGTCCAATCTTTCTTGAAAATCTCAAGTGATGATGCTCCCACAACTTCTGAAGGTAAGTTGTTCCATTGGTTGATTGTTCTCACTGTCAGAAAGTTTCTCCTTATTTCCAGGTTAAATCTCTCCTTGTTCAGTTTCCATCCATTATTCCTTGTTTGGCCTATAGTTGCTTTAGAAAATAGCTTGACCCCTTCCTCTCTGTGGTGGCCCCTCAAATAGTGGAACACTGCTATCATGTCTCCCCTGGTCCTTCTCTTCACTAGACTAGCCATGCCCAGTTACTGTAACCGTTCTTCATATGTTTTAGTCTCCAGTCCTTTAATCATCCTGGTTGCTCTTCTCTGTACTTTTTCTAGACTCTCAACATCTTTTTTATAGTGTGGTGACCAAAACTGGATGCAGTACTCTAGGTGTGGTCTTACTAAGGCTTTATATACTTTACAGTATCCTTCCCCTGGAGCGAGGTGGGGATGGAGATTTTGCAGTATCCTTCCCCTGCTACGCCCACCAAGCCACACCATGCCTAACAAGCCACGCCCACAGAACCAGTAGTAAAAAAAATTGAATCCCACCATTGCCCATGATATTTCTAAACAGAAGTGGGAGACACTGTTTTATTATTGAGAAATTACCTTTACTCCTTCATTCTTATTACTGGATGATGCAGAGAGCTCAACTGATTATTTGAAACACTGTGGTTTACTCACCATTTCTTCCATCGTTTGTCCTTACCACAAAAATGAGAAACACAGATGGAAGAGAGCTTTCCCACTGCACAAATCTATGACAAACCATCTCTGACACAGGGCCATTCAGCTGCCTCTAAAACAGATCCAGTGGCAGGAAGCCCATTACTTCACTGGGTAATTGGTTCCACTGTTGAAATGCACTCTGAAATGAGGGAGAATGAGTATTTTAAAGAGGCACAAAAGAGGGAAGAACTGCTGAATGGAGGGCTAGGAATGGTTTGCCTGCTGCCTCTCCGGAAGGCTATTTAGAGAGGCCTCCTGGTAAACTGCATAAAATGCTTGATTATTAGTCCATGTATGCGTTTTTACTCAAAACAGTATTCAAGTAACAAACTAGAACCTTAATTTTTAATTTCTTCTCACTACAAAAAAAAGCATGCTTAGGATAATCTCTTTTCACTTACTTCTTTCCTAGGAAAGAGTCTCTTTCCAAGTTAAATGAAAAATATTTCCAATCGCAATCAGCCTTTGCTACAGAATATGCTCCAGGGTTACACTGAAAGAATGCAATATCTCAGTAGTGGTAATTATAAATGTTATGTATGTAGGTTTGAATGTTATTGGTTTAGTTTGAATTGTTCTTGTAAAATGTCAAATATGATTGGTTTAAAAGTGGAAAACCCTGCACTCTGATTGGCTGGCAACTGCTGCTGGCTATAAATAGCAGCCGTAGCCCAGCCAAGTTGGGTCCATTCGAGCTGTAGTCACTAAATAAACTCTTCACTGAAGCTCTTCGCGTCTGACTCTTCATGCAAACTTAACACTGGCGCGAAGGTGGGATTCCCTGAAGAGAAGACGACATGGAAGACAAGCAGAAGAGCGAGATGGCTGCGCTGAACACCCCCAGCCCGTCGATCCGGCAGCAGAAGACTGGGAATCATATGCAGATCGCTTCCAAATGTATTTGGAAGGAAACGACCTGCCGACATCTCGAGAAGCGGAAGAGGGCAGTCTTTCTTACGCGACTGCGTCCGGCAGTCTTCAAGATGGCAAAGCATTGGCGGGAGCTGCAGACGTGAAGGTAATGGAATGGCCTGATTTAGAAAAGCTTTTAAGAGCCCATTACGCCCCAAGTATCGTGCCTCATTAAGAACACGAGTTTTACCATCGGGATCAAGGGGAAAGCGAAAGCGTTAAGACTTCATGGCAAGCTTAAGAGACATTGGGGGTGCATCGAGTTTAACAGCTTGGAGGAGGCCATGTGTCGGTTTGTCCTAGGCCTCAAAGACAAGGTGCTTCAGAGCAAATTGTTATTAAAACCTAAGATCACATTGAAGGAGGCCATAGAAGAGGCCTCCTCAGCAGAAGCCACTAAGTCCTCAGCGGCAGCCATGAAGAAAATTAACAAGGCCTCAAGCCATTCTGATGTGGAAAAGTCCACAACAACCCATTTGAGCAAATAGATTCTGATTCAGACTGTAGTGAGGTGGAGGAAGGAATTTATAGACTCAGAATGGAGAAGAAAAGGAAAGACCTTGGAAGAAAGAGGCAAGACTTTTATTGCAGAGGCTGTGGGGGGCACCCGCACTGAATGCAAGTTTTTAGACACCATCTGCCTATGTTGTGAGAAAAGAGGTCACCTAGCAAGAGTCTGCAAATCATCCAGAACTCCACCTAGTAGGAAGAAATTTCCTGAGAAAAATTCAATCCCAACAACTTCAGTGAGAAAATGGGGCAACTCAGAAGCAAATGGGAAGAATGAAACTCATCAAACAGTCACCATTGGTCATTCTTCACCCTTAAGAAGCAGAAAAGTACATGTGAAGGTACTCATTGAAGGAAGGCCTTGCCAAATGGAAGTGGACTCAGGCTCCTATTTATCTATGGTGTCATGGGACACTATTCACAGGCTACTTCCCAACATTCAGAAGAAACATTTCCAGAAGCAAGCACTGACTCTTAAAGACTACCAAGGAACAAGATTCCAGTAGTTGGAACAAGAGAATTCAGCGTGAAGTTCAAAGGCCACACCAAACGTTTGCCCCTGACCATCATGGACAAGGATCGCCCAAGCTTGCTGGGACTTGAGTGGTTCAATCCACTAGGCATCGAGGTGACTGGCATCAATCACGTGAGCAACTCTGAATGGGAGGAGGCCTTGAAGTCTGAGTTTCCAGAGGTCTTCAGCGAAGGATTGGGCAAGTATATGGGTACCCCTATCACTTTCAACCTAGATCCCAGGGTGCCCCCAATTCATTTAAAGCCCAGGAGGGTTCCATTTGCTTTAAAGGAAAAAATTGATGAACAATTAGACAAGTTAATTGCTCAAGGGGTTTTAGAGCCCACTGACCACTCCAAGTGGGAGACACCCATAGTCACACCAGTCAAGACTGATGGGTCAGTAAGAATCTGTGGAGACTATAAGGGGACACTGAACCATACGCTGCAGCAGAGTGGTGCATCATCTGTTACATTCACTTGGCAGGGGTACAGTCTTTGCCAAATTGGATCTGGCCCAGGCATATCAACAACAGTTGATGATGCCACTGCAGAGGCCCAAACCATTGTGACTCATAGAGGTGCCTTCAAATGTAAAAGGTTACAATTTGGAGTAAGCGTGGCACCAGGCATCTTTCAAAGCCTTATGGAAAGGATGCTCCAAGGACTGCCAGTGGTAGTGCCTTACTTTGATGATGTGTTAATCTCTGCTGAAAATGACATTCAGTTACAAGAAAGACTCAGAGAAGTCCTTACCAGATACAGGAAAGCGGGGTTAAAAGTCAAGGAAGAAAAATACACTCTTAAAACTGACAAGGTTGAGTTCCTGGGCTATATGATTGACAAGCATGGCATCCACCCTATCGATGCCAAGGTTCAAGCAATCAAAGAAGCTCCTAGACCTAAATGCAAAACAGATTTGCAAGCCTTCCTTGGACTCATTAACTTTTATCACATTTTCCTACCTCAGAAGGCAACCATTGCTGAACCATTGCACAGATTAATTGATAAAAAATCTGTTTGGATCTGGGGGAGGAAGGAACAATCAGCATTTAACAGTATTAAAAGACTAATCACGTCTGATGCTGTACTTATACAGTTCTCTGAGAATTTTCCTGTTGTACTGACTTGTGATGCATCTCCCTTTGAAGGGGGGGTTTGAGCCACAGGCTTCCCAGTGGGAGAGAAGCCCCTATTGCATTTTACTCTCGCACTTTGACCAAAGCAGAGAGGAATTACAGCCAATTGGACAAGGAAGCATTGGCAATTGTTGCAGCTGTCAAGAAATTTCATGAATATTTGTATGGGAGAACATTTACCATTGTTATAGATCACAAACCTTTGTTAGGCATTGTGGCAGGAGATAAACTTACACCTACTATCCTGTCACCAAGAATGCTGAGGTGGACTGAATTTCTTGCTGCTTATTCTTACAAACTTATCCACAAGCCTGGCAAGGACATTGGACATGCTGATGCACTGTCGTTGCCCACTTCCTTCCACAAGGAGGACGTTGAACCTGAAACACACACCTTTTTCCTAGAAACTGTTGCCAAGCTTCCAGTGCATGCTGCTGAAATTGCCAGAGAGACTGCCAAAGACACTTTATTGGCTCCTGTTATAGGCTGGATTAAAAAGGCTGGCCTCTTCAAGATCTACCTCACCTGGCTCAACCTTTTAAGTCCAGGCAAACTGAATTATCTGTATTAAGAGGATGTATTTTGTGGGGTAACAGGGTGGTTATTCCTGGAAAACTGCAAAAGAGGTTTTGGAAATGTTACATGAGGTCATCCAGGTATTGTCAGAATGAAGGGATTGGCCAGGAGTTTTGTATGGTGGCCAGGTATGACAAAATGGTTGAAAACTGGGTTGCATCTTGTCCCAACTGTCAGGTAGTCAGGCCTGCCCCACCTCGCCCCACACAGGAATGGGAATGTCCTAGGGGCCCATGGTCTAGGATTCACATTGATTTCAGGCCCTACCAGAGGGCACACCTTTCTTATCATAGTAGATGCATATTCCAAATGGCTAGAGGTAATTCCTATGGCATCCACCACAACTGATGCTGTCATCAAGCAGCTCAAAAACTTTTTGTAACCCATGGGTTACCTGATGTTCTTGTCTCTGACAATGGCCCTCAATTTACTTCCAACCTTTTTGAATCCTATTTAGCACAACAGGGTATCAGACATGCCCTTACTGCCCTGGGCACCCTTCGCTGGCGGACTGAGCGCATGCGTTTTACCAAGGAGAAGCTTCAGCAACTGGGTCCTGGGGACATCACTGAGAAAGTTGAAAAACTTCTTAGTGTTGAGCACATCACTACAACCCATCTAATAACTTATCCCCAGCAGAGTTGTTGATGGGTAGGAAACTTAGGTCTTCCCTTGACCGCCTTCATCCCACTTACGCACCCAATGCACCACTAGATTCCACTTCCAAAGTTGGCACATTCAGTGTGGGTGATTCTGTTTATGCTAAGAACCTCATAGGTGAACCTTTGTGGATTCCTGCTGAGATAACTCAGATCACAGGCCCTCGTTCTTACAGGGTGCAAACAGAGGATGGACTCCTCTGGAGCAGACACATTGATCAACTTAGATCCAGGTTCTCTCAGGAACATCGCACTTGTTTCTCTCTAGTTCCCTCACCTGATGTCAATTCTAGGGGAAGGGAGGAACAGGAGCATAATCAGCAAGCAAGAATCCACCCCATGTGTAACGAGCCATTACGACAGGAATCATCCCAAAACCTGTCACAATGCCAGATTCCATTCTTAGAAGTGGAAGATTGTACATCACTACCTGACTTGGGTGCTGACATTGGGCTGGAGATGGGTTGGGAGGAGAGACCAGATTCTAACAATCAAACAGGGTCTTCTTTCACAGGAAGTCCCAGTGGGGAAATGTCAGCAGACACATTTCCTCTCTCACTGGGTGAGAATGTTAAAACTTCTGAACCACGGAGGTCTCAACGTACATGTAAGAGCCCCACCTATTTAAAAGAATACATTAGATAGGTTGGGGTTTGGTATGGACTGAACCTAGTGGGGAGGGGTTTTATGTATGCAGGTTTGAATGTTGTTTGTTTAGTTTGAATTGTTCTTGTAAAATGTCAAATATGATTGGTTTAAAAAGTGCGGGAAAACCCTGCACTCTGATTGGCTGGCAACTACGGCTGCTGGCTATAAGTAGCAGCCGTAGCCCAGCCAAGTTGGGTCCATTCGAGCTGTAGTCACTAAATAAACTCCTCACTGAAGCTCTTTGCGTCTGACTCTTCATGCAAACTTAACAATAAATGTTTCCTTATTCTTGGATAAACCTTTTTGCATTGAATTGAATAAAAAAATGTAAAGATCTTGTAAGAAAATACAAAAACACATTTAAATCAGAAGTGTATTCAGCAGGTTCTGACCAGTCCTAGAGAACCGGTAGCAGAAATTTTGAGTAGTTTGGAGAACCGGCAAATACCAGCTCTGACTGGAGATTTTACAGTATCTTTCCCCTGCCACGCCTACCAAGCCATGCCCACAGAACCAGTAGTAAAAAATTTTGAATCCCACCGCTGACTTAAATCCATTGCTATACTCTACTGGCTGTAAAAATACTGCTGCTTAGTTATGGAATTCACTCACCGCCACAAAGTAGAGTGCTGTCCTTTAATGTAGAGGAAATTAGAGGAATTATGGAGGCTAGAGTATCAGTAATGTAGTGGCTGTATGGTAGCTTCATTAGAGATGAGTACATTGTGGTCTTACAGATACTGCTCCATTATCATTCTCAGAAGCACAGACAATAACAATGATGAGGAATATTGATAAAAGTCAATAGTTACAGAGCTTACTTATTTCTTCTGAGCTCCTGTTTCTGAGGGACAGCAGCAAGGAGATACTGTTACCTCCAGGTCCTGTCTTTGACTTGTTAGACTGATAAACTGCCTCAGTATAAAGTAATTTGGTAGGATACCTAGACTAGAAGAATGCTTCTCTGTTTCAGTACGTCATACATGAATAAGAAATTGGAACAAGTGATGGAAAGGTTGCATCTCCTGTCCCTCATCATTGAACTTGGCACCAGACATGGCATCATGGTGGCCATTGTTGATGAATAAACAAAAGCCATCAACAGTTCCTCAAACTCAAAGGTGCATAGTAAAGATACAAAGATGGCAGAGAAGGTGGTAGGTATTTACATGCTTAGTATTTCTCTTGTATGTAAACAGATTGGAAGGTAGGCCCAGTAGGATCCTCAGTGTGGAAGCTTGATATCAGCATTCCGAGTAAGAAACGTTCCAACTTGAGAATCTAGAGTCTGTGTGGATTTGCCAAACTGTAGGCAAGACAATTACAAACACATCAACTTGGGAGAAGGTGGGGCCTTCCATGTTACATTGGACTGATAGCATTAGTCATTACGTAGCAATAAAAAGCATATCTTAGCCTATTACTCTGAGAATTTTTCACTGCTAAAGACAGAAGTAGTATTCTTTGTACATCAGCATGAATATTTGATGGTGGTTTCTCCTGGACATAGCCAGGAAGGCATTTTCCTATTGAACCTTTTTCATCTAGTGAGTGCAACAAATTGGTCTTTTTGATTCATTGTTTTAAAATCTGTTCAACTTACTTCTCTTTCTGAGTTATTAGGCAATAGAATTTCCTTACCACAATTCCAGAATGACCTCATACTGTCATTTATTAACTTATTGTTAATACTGTACTTATTTTTTTGATGGATCACCTCCCCAGTCTGGTGCCCTCCATATATCACTTCCCTTCAATTTCACAATGCTCAGGCAGCATTGGCCATCTAATCTATTTACTCACTCCTGCTCACATTTTTCTCCCCTTTTTGTTACTTGGAGAGGTGTAACTTCCTGCTACCATAGTTCTGATGGCTTTTTTTTTTTTACTAAAAATACAAACTTTCATGAATATTGATGTTTTTGAACATTTAGGGGGGAAAAATAAGAAACGTTTACATGGTGCCAAAGAAGTCATAATATAGATAGTCCATGACTTACGACCACAAGTCACAATTCAGTTAATAACTAGGCTCACTTCAGTTAATAACCTGCTCAACCTCTTAATTTAAACAAAGTTAGTTAGGAATTGCCATCTGTTGAAACTCATGTTACGGTATCACCACTTTGAATTGGGCCAGAAGACAAACTGGCAGCCAGACCAGATAATAAGGAGGAGTTAGCTGATGTAGTCCCTTTCTTACAGTATCCCGCCTTTCTTGGGAGTAGGGCTATCATATGGGGAGAGAACCACTTTTGGTAGAAGTTTAATTTTACAACATATATATTTTTACGTTCAGAGCAGTAAGGGTTAACTTGAGCTCTAAGTACATAAGTGGACTTCATTTTAATTTCCAAGGTCCATGCTCTTCATTTCAAAAGCCTTATACTATGCAAGTGATCAATTCAATATCTAATAAAAATCATTTTTTTCTTTTCTCTGGCAACCTTCAATGGGTAGTTGTGGTGGGGGGTGGGGTGAAAAGTGATGGAAAAGCAAAGGAGAATTTTGGGTTTTGATTTCATCAGCAGCCTTCATGTATCCCTCTGCAAATTCTCTTGACTGGGCAATTTTGTCATATTCCACCAGAGTAGAAGTATTGATTTTGGGTGGCATTGAGGAAACCATAATGCAGCTTTTTTGAAAACAGAATGGACTCCCCAGGATTATTTTTCATAATGGTGCTTTTGCCAACATGCATGGCTACTGCAAAATCTAGTGATAATTTCCATATGTGAATGGTCTATGGCAGGCCTGATTGCACAGGTAGCAGAGATTATTCAAGGTGCAGCTGGACTCATTTTATACTTTGGAGGGTGGGGGTGGAGGGAAATGGAATAATGCAGCTAGGTTCTGTGCAGTTGGGAATATGTGGTTTAATTTTTAAAAATGTGAAAATATGTGAGCAAAAATCAACAAAACAGAAATGACATATTGTCAGACCTGCCAGCACTTAAACCTCTAAATAGAAATGAACCTTGGTTGGATCCATTTATAGAGAAAGGTATAATTTTATATCTTTCAATAGAAATCAAGTATATTGCAGTAATGCATAACCAGAACTGAGAATTGCACACCAAAATCCCTAGCTTCAACTTTTCCCTCCTTAACTTCCTCCCATCACTAATCCCTCATGACCCGTCAGGTTCAAGCAAGATGTTTTCAGAAAGGATACTTCAAAAATAGATTGGTATGCAGTTGCCTTCTTCTTCCAGCCAGATGACCTTGAAGCAGCATCTCAGGGAGATCCAGAAATACTTTCACTTTCCTCCATCATTCCCCCTCCCCTCCACCCTCCCCAGAGTTTATGGCAGGCTGTCACCACATGGTAGCGAAGCACATAAGCAAGTGTAAGGAGGCAGCTGACACATATTTTCTAGTTCATTATCAGTTTAATATCTCATTGTTATGCATTTTTAATTAGAAAATATTTGGAAGGTGATCATGGACTATAGAGTGATTGGCAGTCAACTTTATTAACATTATAGACTTGCTAATATATTCCTTTTTCAGAAAAGAGTCTGATATTGCCAGATGCTTTAGAACCAATTTATAAAGATGAATCATCCAAGGAGTGGCAGGCTAACTAGCACCAATTCTAGTACATTTGCAATCTGATACAATTTCCACTATAGGCAAAATGTCATTCTTTGTGGAGTGGAACTATGTAGTAATTACTTACTTAAGGAGTAAGTTTTAATCTATTTTAGTTCTTGCTCGGTTTCTCCCTGTTTCTAACCAGATGGACTCCACAATTTCTTGCCTGTTAAAGCCAGCCTTAGTGGAGCTGAAGACAAGAATAGTTTATAGCAAAGATGTATGTGCAACTCTAAGAGTGTCTCTGGTCTCATAGTCAGAATAGATTTCTGTTACTCAGATATCTATTCTGTATGTTATCCAGACTATGGCTGGGGAGAATTTAATTTGAGATTACCAACTAACAAATCAGTGCTTTACTGTAGCAATCTGACTTTCTGTTTCCCAGTTGTTTAACGAAACCAAAACCCCTTTCTCTCCATTCCTAAATTATAGTGTCAAGGTGGAAGAAAGCTTTGAATGAAAAACAGGAGTGCTTTTTACAAGTGCCTGAACTGTAAATGAGTTCTGGTATGGGAATACATTCTAATCTGAATGTGTGTTCAGAGGCACAGACATTCCCCAACTGTAAGGTCAAGATTTCTTTGCATTCTCTCAAGCCACTATTTTGTACCTGATTTTTGTGATTAAAGAAAAAAATGGAATTATATCCTGCAGGCTTGGAATCTCTGCATCCCTAGCTCATTCTGGCCTTAAATCCCAAGTTTTTACCTGACCTGGTCTCCCTGCCTTTCCATCTACTGGGCTAATTGATTTAATATTTCATAATTCTAGTTCTTTGGCAAGATATTTTTTGAGTCCTCCCATTTTAAACTAATTGGAATTTCCAGCCTCTTCCATATATCTTAGGTCTGCAGCTCCCAGAATCCCAAGTTAGACTGTGACAGCAGGCATTATATACAAACTTTCAATAGAGGTTTGTAATCTTCACAAACATTTTGCCATACATACCTGTTAACTATAACTGGAACATTCCAAACTGCCTTGTTTTGAATCTGCTAGAATTGAAAGAACCTGCATAGATGCTCCTGTGGGTATTCCAGAACAGGTAGGGGATATAACACAAAATTACTGCTCCTGCTTGGCTATGACCTACTGTTTCCGCCAAAATATTTCTATCATCTACCACTATAAATGGTGTGTAGGAGAAAGAAATTTGTTAGATCAGGAAACTTTCACTTTCCCTCGCTGAATTCATGGGTAGGCATAGTTTTTGCCTGGAGAACTGTGTTGATTGATGGTAGCATTACTAGAAGGAAGCCAGCCTCCATTTTCAAGTCGGAAAGATAGGAATTAGGATTGCTTAAAAAGAAACAAAAAACTAAAACAAGCTTATTGAAAAATTAACATTCTTCTTGCACCAAAGGGGAGAAGGGAAAATGAGAAGAACATTAAAATCATGTCTGGTGAGTTTAAAGGACTACAGAAAAGCATGCTAATGCTGCTCTGAACATGAGGTAATTACTATTGGGGTAATTAAACATCTGTAAGGAAACAACCAAGCTTAGAGAGTACTAAGGATGCCACAGGTCTACAGAAAAGTAGCTAACCTAGCTATGTATAGGAAACAAAGGCCAGCAGCTATCTACCCTGTTAAGTTTGCATGAAGAGTCAGATGCGAAGAGCTTCAGTGAAGAGTTTATTAGTGACTACAGCTCGAATGGACCCGTCTTGGCTGGGCTACGGCTGCTACTTATAGCCAGCAGCCGCAGTTGCCAGCCAATCAGAGTGCAGGGTTTTCCCGCACTTTTCAAACCAATCATATTTGACATTTTACAAGAACAATTCAAACTTAACCAATGACATTCAAACCTACATACATAACATACCCCTCTATCATACATTATATTTTTAAAGCTAGATCAGGACTAATACCCTGGAAATGGATAAGTGTTTTTGTTGCTGAAAAGTGCTTGGAAGAGAAGATATCCTCATTCTTTCTAGATCCAGCATTCACCCTCTGCAACTGTCTCATATCTTTGCACTTATTATATCATCAATGCATTAAATTCTGGAGTTCCATGAGGATGCTACTATGGGATCCATTAATACTATTTCCATAAGCAAACATAAGCTAATATAGTAGAGCAAAGGAGAACCGTTTGTTCTGAAACGCTTGGAAGGACTTCAGCTGCCTTGAGATGAAAACACAAGCAAAACCACAAACCACAGAAATAGACGTTTTGCCTCTGGCTTTCTTTTTCTTTATTCTGCAGATTTAATTCTTCAGAGAACTTATTCACCCCACCCACTATCCTCCACTTAAAAAAAGGCCTTTTTCATGCCATGATTCACAATTGGCATGATACACCAAAACCTGGTCATTCTCAAGTTCTGCAGAAATTGCTGAGAAGTCTTTGCCTCTGTACTAGATTCTTCTTTTAACTCCATCTGAAACCAGTTGGATTATCACCAAGACAGAGCCACCTAAGGGATTAGATAGATTACATCTGAAAGTTGGCCACTTGCCTAAACAATTCAAAGCATTTCAATCTAATGAGCTTCCCACCTTGTCTTTTGGCAGCATTGGACCAAACCTGAGCTCTTATCAGGTGGCTTTACAGAGGAAAAATTAATTTTTAAAAAAAGTTGTAGAAACCAGGATCGACGACCTATCAAAGTGACAAAGCCAACACAATGATTCTACTCGCTGCTGGGTAATATGGCTTGTTTGAATAGAAGAGAATATCTGTAGCTCAGGATTGAACTATGGAGAGCTTGTTGCTCCCTTAGATTGGTTATTTGCTTGCAGACTTTTTATTAGCCAATTATGTTACAGCATCAGTGTGTGAGTGAGTGTGGGGTTTAGTGGTTGTTTTCAGTTCGTTTATTATGCTACATAATATAGCCTGTGTTTTTTCCCTTTTGCTGTATGTTATATTGTACCTCTTTCAATGTGAACATCCATTCATGGCTTCTCTCCCTCTGGCTTTCATAAACCATTAGCCATGGTGGCACAGTGGTTAGAGTGCAGTACTGCCAGCTACTTTTGCTGACTGACTGCTGACTGCAATTTGGCAGTTTGAATCTCACCAGGCTCAAGGTTGACTCAGCCTTCCATCCTTCCAAGGTGGATAAAATGAGGACCCAGATTGACGGAGGCAATATGCTGACTCTGTAAACTGCTTAGAGAGGGCTGTAAAGTGCTGTGAAATGATATATCAGTCTAAGTGCTATTGCTGTTAAGTGTTGATGAAAAGTTTCAATGCTCATTTTGTCATGGTGATGCCTAGAACATCCTTACAGCTTGCAAAGATGAGAGCAATGTGATAAAGTGCTGGCAACTAATGTCATGGAGAAAGAAAAATAGAGATCTAAATAAAGGAGTATGTATTAAGTACTGTTAAGTAGATACCCTAATCTACTTCATTCTATTCTGATGTTTTAACTCTAATCTGATGTCTTTCAAAAATAATGAATTTGCAACTTTCAGAATTTTCAACTAGCATGTTGCAGTTTTACAGCCTCATTCTGTAAACCTCCTTTTGACCCAATGTTAGATTTTCTGGTGTGACAAAGATGTGGTTTTGAAATTTTGCAGAAGGATTTTTCAGTACCAAATTCCCCATTCTTCCTCCAGCCTCAGAAGGAAAATGCAAAATATCTTATGATCCCTGGTAAGCCCTCCCACAGATCATAAGATTTCAGCTTAGTCATATTAACTGTTGATGGTTATGTTCTCTTTTCATGGGAAGAATGACCTGAAGGATCCAGAAAATAATCCATAAAATAGTCTAAAATAGAATCATTCTGGTTAAGGAAAATATATCGCAATCTTTCCTGAAATCAAAATCAACTATGTTTCTCACCCTGGAGATATGACAGGTAAGAGTAAAACATTAGGATAAAATCTCAGTTTGGAAGAAAGTCAGACAACAAAACAATCTAATAATTAATGTGTGGCCATCACTGTTGTTGGACATGAATTAGATATCTTCAGTTAGATATAAGAGTCATGTCTTAAAATTAGATTAATTCAGCAATTCTGGTTTAAGCTTCTCCCACTTCTTTTTTTAAATAAAGCCATTTATTCAAATATCTCTGAATCTTTTGACTCTGATCTCTGTAGGCTTTTACAGTAAAGAGGCCTAGAAGTTCCTGCCAACTAGTCAATTTAAATTGGGGAGGGGAGAGATCTTGAACAATAAAACCCTCTCATTGTGAAAGTATTTTCCATTGGCCTCAATGCATAATGAAAAAAACTATGCCACATTGCCACATCCCCCACAAACAACTGCCTTGATAATCCTTCCAGCCATCATTCACTGCTGCTTTTCTATTGGTTGCCGGCATCTGTAATTCCTCAGTTGCAGAGTATTTAAAAGCAAGGGAGTGGCATCATCGTTCCCTTCATCTCTGTGCAAAATCTTCTCTGTGAGCTGCAGGAACAAAGAACAGAGCCATGCCTGTAAGTTTATGGGGCAGTGATGTATGATGCTTAAGGATGCTGGCTATTGTTGAAACCAGGCACTCAAATTAGATTAGAGTGCCTTGCCTTCCTGCTGCTGCAAACAGAGGCAAGATACCCCAATTATCTTGATCTTCCTGGGGAAGGGACCTTGATTTTGAGCTGGCTGATTAATTTTTCCTAAATTTTTCCATTCTGTAGTACCAGAGTGAAAGGTGAAATTGGCTAAAAATGTTAAATAGAATGTGTTATCTCTTAACAGGCTTCTATCTAGCACAGGGTTTCTGAAGTATTGAATAGCTATGAGATTATTGTAATTTTTTCATTTGTTTGGGAGAAGTTTGTGGAAATACATCTAGGAAGAGAGTTTGGCTTACATTTGCTTCAGCTTAACGTTTTTTTTCTTCCTATTCTCATCCAGTCTGCTTCTCCCAATTTTGCAGTAGCTGCAGAAAATTGCTGGAAAAACTGCTGATGGAAGACCCAGTTTTTCAGACTCTGTAATCTCATTATTATAAGTCTAGCATGATTTTAAATCCAGAGATTTGAAGGAACTGAAAACATCTGTTGGGGGGAATAAATAACAGGAATGTTCAAAGTCTTGGGGCAATTTGGTGTGGCTCAGGCTGGCACAAACTCGCAAGGGCGTTGCCCTATTAGGCCTTTCCTCACATTATCTATCATTTGCTCTCTTTTATGGTTTAAAAGTTTTAACTTAACTTCTACAACAGAAAAAATATTAAACAAATGAATCTTTTTCAATTTTTTTTAGTTCAGTGGCAGGAAGGAATATTGCTTGCTTGAGTTCTGTTTTGGCTGCTTTATAAAAAAAGAAAGAAAACTGTAGGCATCAGAAACACTAGGATTTCTTTTGCCTCTTTATAAACATACTTGGCCAATTTTAATCTCTTAAACATACCCCAAAGCCTTTTGTAACCATTTCTCTGAATAGCAGGTGGGTATTGAAAATGGTTTTTCTGAAGAAAATCACATCAGGCTTTCAGCATGAATAGGATAAGAGTCGAACTTAGCCTTCTTCCCATAAAGGAAGAGACTGGAAACTTTCATGTTGCCATCTTTTACTTCTGAGATTTTCCACAAGCTTCTGGTTATGAATTAGTGTAGAGAAGTTAACTATCAGATGGTGATGTCAGAACACCTCTTTCCCTCTTTCTGCCATAGACAGTCAAACGGGCAGGAGCTGCCCCTCCCTGGCAGAAGATGGCTATGGGTTTGAAGCATTTCTCTGCTACTCTCACCCAGTCTCACCAATAGTGAAATTCAGCATGGAGCAAGAGAAAAGGGAGCCTGGCATCCTCATGACTCAGCCTGGTGCTTGACTCTCTCCTCTCAGCTCTGTTAGGTTTGGCAGGATAGAAAAAAGCAAGATGAGCCTGCAGTCTGGGGGCAAAAGAATGCCAGCTCAGAGAGAACAGGACAAAAATATCAGATGGGGCTCTTTCTCTTGCTTCATGGTAGCCTTAATGCAGCAGCCTAGAACCAATGCTGGAGCATTTGGTCAAACTTATGGCCACTTTTATGCTTAACATAAATAAAGGAAGGGAAGGAGAAGGAGGATTTTTGTTTTGCTTTGTTAATAGCAACAAATAATCTAATTGTATGATGATCATTTCCATTCTCAGCAGAGCTGCCTACTTAAAAGATAACATTTCAATGTGCCATGCTAAAACGGAATAACTAATTTCCTGGATTTTTCTGTAAATGCAGTGCAGATTGTAAATTTCCCGTCTAATAATATACAATGTCGTGAGAAATAACCAGTTAGGCTATCCCTTCTGATTTATGCAGAAATATCATTCCTATTGTTTTTCTGGCCAAACATTATTTGGATAAGCAGAAAAGTATCCAATATAAATTTGTGTTTGGTTAGTGGACCACTTTGCTATGTGACAGAATCCTAATCTGGGAGCAAAACAGATATCAAGGTGCATTATGGGGGCAATTCATGAATATACTTTATTATTTCTGCTAATTCAATTAACTTTGTACCAGTTTCATTTGCTTAGAACACCTTTTCTCAACCCTGTTAACCTCTAGAGATTTTACAGGTTTGATTCCATTGTTGTTGGCTGAGGTGATAATATTGCAATCATTTCTAGAATGATTCTTTGAACTGGTAATACTGGGTAAAATCAACTTGAATTGTTTTTTAATTTGTACATTTGATTTTAAAAAATAATAATAATCCAAATAATAGAACATGGTAGCAACTTCAACAAAGGCTAAAAAAAATAAATTCCTCAATATTTAAGAGGACTTTAGTTTAGGAAAGGATAGGAACTTTCTTGCCAATCCCTTCTTGTGATAAAATAATTGGACTTTAAAAGGTTTAGATTGTTCACTTTTTATTATATTAATTTGAATATTCATTGGTTTTGAAGTTAAAGGACCTCAAATACTACATGGCCATATTTCCCTGCCACCTGGTACAATAATATGTTTTATCAATGCAGAAAGTTGTTGGCTTCAAATAACCCAACAGCAGTTGTTCATAATAGGTGTTCATAATAGGTTTTTTTCCTACAAAGGTGGGCTACAGGAACAACTCACTAAATGTTTTTGGAATTCCTTTTCTAGGGAATTGTTTGTACTAGCCTGAGCATTAAACCTGGCCAGAAGGTAGCAGTGAAAGGTGATATTCAATCAGGATGTGACAGGTAAGTTGGCATCACTAATGCAATAATTTAGAACATATTTAGAATCATGTATAGTGGAACCCTGTATTGGTTCATAGAAGCTTTCCCCACCAGGTGATGACCAGATGTACAGTAAGAGTTGATATCTAACGTATCTGGAAGATGCCACATTGTTAAAATTAATCATAATGGTTTCCTCCAAAATGCCTGGGAACTATTATTAAGTGACATAAAGAAATTTCTTTGTACCTGTCTGATTGCCAATCCCATTAGGAGGCCAGACCAGAAAATCAAGTCTGCATTAAATTAAAACTGTACTTTATTGAGATAGGATATAATACTGAAATCTTGAACACCTGATTGCTTTACTTCCTTCCTTCTTGTATCCCAGTGAATCAGGGATGAGATTGCCTAAATTACCTCTGGATACTACCTTGCTTTCTGAGACTTAAGTAGTGTTTCAGCCCTCTTTGTTTATATAATGGTTCTTGCATATTTCTATCAAGATCATCTCCCTGACTCTCTACACTGATATATTCTCCAATGATGTACAGTACAATATAGTCTGGGCCTATGCGAGTAGGAGGAAGAACTTAGTAGTTCTCACTAACGAAACAGAAGAATCCTGTTGCTTCTTCCCTCCTCTAACTCTAGTCTAAAAGATCCCAAAGTTGTTGTTTTTTCCCCAAAAGGCAAAACATCTTTTGGGAAAAAACATCAGTGGGACAACCATGTCCTGGATGATTGAGAATCTCCATGGACAATTTGCTAGAAAAGGGTTAACGCCACTGTAACATTTTCCAATGACTCATATCTGAACACTCTCCCCTGCTCTCTGCTACTCCTGCCAAGAAACTAAATAAAACCAGCTGTTGAGCAGCAGCCCCATTTTCTGTCTTCCTTCTGTCTCCTTTTGGAATGTGTCCCTCCCCTATTCACTGTACACAGTAACCTAAATTTGGTGGTCTTCTAGAGAGACCATGAGCATGATTATTTGAAAACTGTACATATGTTCTTTGGACTGTGGTTTCCAATTTGACTATCCATTTTTAGAGACACAAGTTTGCCCGCTTGTTGACTCATTAACCAACTGTCCTCCAAATGTGTTGGATCACAGCTCAAGCCAGCTCATTCAAATGACATTCGGACTAGGAATTGTGGGAGATGCATGAAGACTTTTCTCATAAAGTTGAGAAAAATGATCTTGATTTTTTTTTCAAAGGCATTTGACTTTTGGAGATTTTTTTTCCAGAAATGGATATTTGATTACTGCATATGCCTCATTTCCCCCCCCCCTTCTATTCAATCATGTCTGATTCTCAGAAATTGCTTGGACCAGTCTCTGCAGTTTTCTTGGCAAAGATTTTTTTAGAAGTGGTTTGCTATTGCTTCCTTCCTAGGGCTGAGATAAAGTGACTAACCCAAGGATACTCGGCTGGCATTGGGCCCAAGATGGAACTAGAACTCACAACCTTCCAGTTTCTAGCCTGATGCCTTAGCCACCTCACCAACAGCTCTCACATATGATTCTAAAAAGTTTTAAAACTGTATGCGTGTTCTTCCAGTTCTCACCAATATCAGGAAAGGAAGTGGAGACTTTTTCTTAGGAAAAAACTGCATGATCAGCACCATTTAGTGCTATAATCAGTGCTTATTATTTGGCTTGGCATGAAAGCAAAAGTGGGTGTTGGGTCTGTAGAGGAGGAACAGGTCTGGGCAGGAAAATATTTTAGAAATCACTCCAAATGATAAACAGTGGAGCATCTTGCCAAAAAGCATATAGTCAGGAGCATTCCTCCTTAAAATATATTGAAACGTACCAATTATAGCAGTAAAATGTAGTCATCGAAGGCCATTTAAGAAAAAAAGCAATTCACATGGCACAAAGGCACAATTTGAAAGAGAAAAGTTGGATGATATTATGAAAATGATGCTATTCTGTCTATACAATGGACTTACCCAAGCTGGTGACTTCCAAATGGGCTGCTTTTAAGCTCCCATCATTCCTAGTTAAAGGGAATTCTAACACTTTCTAGCAAGCACCATTTGTGTTGGTGGGGAGTGTATTAGGCATTTGTAGAGACTCTTGAGGGAATCTGTATTTTGTCACTGAGACAGATATTCTGAGGATCTACATGCCCCAACTCTTCCCTTACTGGTAATAAAATCATCCCCATTATTTGGCTCAGATATCTCCCACTTGCACCCCAAAGGCAGGGAAGATCCCTGGAAGAGACAGATGATACTAATTAAAGCCAAGAGAACTGATCTTTGGAAAAGATGCTTGAGCAAGAACATTGCTAATACTATGTGACTGCTGCAGCTTGCCTTAGGGGTAAGGCGAGGCAGCTGCCAAACCGGGATGAGAGAAGCTTGGAATTGGCAATGGATGCCTTTTCCCCATTACCATGTTGCAGAGTTCCCACCCACCCTGAAGTTGGTGTGAAATTACCCGCATGAAATTTTCCATTCCCATTGATGATCCCCATCCTGCCTCATGCATGCTTATTCTTATCTTCATTTATTGCTCTTTTTCAGAGTAGAAAGGTTTGCAGTGGGAAGCATTTGGATGAGCGAGAGAAAACACCTGTTTAGGACCTGAACTTGCTTCAGATTACAATGTGAAAGAGGGAAGGGGGAAGCTACCACAATAATTCTCAGTGGCTACATTTGTGGAGCATACTGCAAACTAGTGTAGAGAATTAGCATCCATCCCCCTCCTAGAAAAATGAAATATTCTAGGAAATATTAAAAAAGCAGAATATTATATTTTCCCTAGAGAAACACATTTTGAAAGACATAAACTCAGAGCCTCAGCTCCCTGCCACCCACAGCAGATATTTTGGTGCCAACCTATTTACAAGACAAAAGGCTGGGCCAGCTTATCTACAAAACAAAAGACTTTCACCCTCAGGACATGATAGGATTAGCCCTCACTCAAGATCCAAACCAGAACAAAGCCATTAAGCCATAATAGGAATTGCCCAACACCCTTTCAGAACACAACCCTCTTCATCACCCAGCAAGATACAACCAAGCCTGGGACTCAAGACAACCTACAAAGTTACTCTTATATGGCCCCATGACAACCAATCAGAATACATTTCTTTCACAGGAATAGGAAGCAAGTTCAAAGCCCAAGAGAGGGTATAAATCTCTCTCACACACACACCCATGTGCTCAATTGCCCAGGGCCTTAAACCATGTGGTCCTGTCCACCATTAAACCATCTTTCCAAACAGCCTCCATGTCCCAGTTTCTTTCTTCCCACTTGGGATTGAACCCAAAGGACATTTCTTCCAACACTAGCCAAGCACGCTTCAGCCTACTTCATTGTATGAACACAGTCCGCCAGTTTACTTTATACTTTAGTGTTTGTCGAGCCCAAAAATTGGGTTAATAAAGTATGAATAAATAAGGATGCCAGGCAAATTCTTCATGTACATATTGCCACTATTTTTCACATCCCATTAGAATGTTGCTTGCTAACCCAAGCTGATAAATTCATAAAGTTTAAATTCAGGATACTGTATTAGATACTGCTGGGAGTAATTTGTTTTATGCTCTAGTAAATTGCCCTGGAAATAGTTTGGTTTCAGTGATTTTGGAAGAGAGGAATATAAATGCCACTAATCAGTCTATTGCTGTTATTATTCCTGCACAAGGATCTTACCATATGTTTTCCCCATCCTTCACAGTTTTGTAATAAATCTTGGCAAAGATCAAGATAATCTTGCACTACACTTCAATGCACGTTTTAACGCTCATGGGGACGTAAGAACCATCGTGTGCAATTCCAGGAACAAAGGGCAATGGGGGAAAGAACTCAGGGAGAGCAACTTCCCATTCCAGGAGGGTGAAACTATTGAGGTGAGTCTTGAAGGGGCACAAGAAGATGCAAAATGTGTGCGTGCGTGCATGCTTGGCAACTAAGGAGCAGTTTCCCAACATTTACTCTGCACATGTTTGATAATGCCAAAAATCAGGGGTGAAATTCAAATTTTTTCCCTACCGGCTCTGTGGGCATGGCTTGGTGGGCATGGCTTAGTGAGACTCAGTCTCTAAAAGGAAAAAGGCAGGTGTGCATGGGTGGGGCCAACCGATTCAAATCATCCTTACCACCTTTCCCAAGGTGGTGCGAGGTGGTTGAATTTCACCCCGATGCCTATTCTCCCAGACAGTAGTTTATCAGCATTCTATTCCAATACACCTGGAGAGTAATTTAGACATTATTCATCTAGTACTTCTAATACTTCTCTATTAGTCCCTTTAATCACTCCTCTGATAGTCCCAACTGATGCTCTTGAAGGTTTTGTGATGGGTACCTCTTGGGAGCGGTTTATCTCCTTACTTGTTCAACTTGTCATTGGGGAGTTCCTAGCTCTTTCTAGTGGCAATACTTTTTTTTAAGAATGATGGGAAGTCTTTCATATATGCAGACCTCAAATTATGTAAGTCTGTTGTAAATAATAAAGAGGAAATTAAGAACTTGTGCACTTTCCAGCATTCTTGATCACTGGCTATATTGGGTGAAACTAATGGGAACTGGTTTCTGTACTGTATTCCCCAACTTTGTATTATAGAACATTTATTCATCATATAATTAAAGGCTCAAAAGCTTTATGAAATTACCAATCATTAGCCAGATCTTCTTTGGCAATTCTTTCACCTACCCAACTGCTACCCAACTTCTTATTAAGCTAATTAAATGGATGCTGTATTTTCTGTTGAACTGTATATTTCACTCCACTGTGTTTTTTTTTCAGGTGGTCTTCACACATGACAAAAAGGAAATGAATATTACATTGCCTGGAGGCCATCAGTTCAAGTTTCCCAATGAAACTGGTTTGGAAAACATTGAATTTATCTGCACAGAAGGGGGTCTGAATTTCAGAAGCCTCTCACTAGTTTAAACAACTTCCTGAACTGTTCACCTTTTTTGCTTAATAAAGCAACAAAATAAATGCAACTGAATTCTGGTCTTCTGTCAATGTGTCGTTTCAGTTCTTGCCTTTGCACTTTAGGATTTCTCAAACCAAACATCTCTATATAACCTCTCGAGGGTGGCTGACTGGGCATATGGCTGCTTGGTTGAGGGATAAAAGCTGTATACATAAAAAATGTAAAAGAAATCTATTTTGGGGTCTTTATTGTTGAGGCCTGGTGTGTCATAGAAATGGAAATTATTCCACAGAGCAGATGCTACCACATAGAAGGTCTCTGACCATGGGAAAAGACAAGGAGATAAGCTTACTTCAGTTTTGTCCAATAGTCACTCATCAATACAGAGTTTAATTAAATAAATATTTTATATAGGTAACTGCTTATCAGAAATAGACAGCCAGTTTGTTGTAGCAGTTAACCTGATACCTTAACGCAGGGGTGTCAAACTCCTGGCCCATGGGCCGGATGCATCATGTCCTGGTCACACCCATGCCTGGTTTAGCAAAGGGAAAAAGTCGGTATGTCACATGATGCCACCATGACAACATGAGTTTGACATCCCTACCTTAACACCTGGCTAGAAACCAGGAGGCTGTGAGTTCTAGTCCTCAGTAGAAGCCAGGTGGGTGACTTTGGGCTAGTCATTCACTCTCAGCTCTAGGAAGTAGACAATGGCAAACCACTTCTGAAACCTTGCCAAAAACACTGCAGGGACTTGTCCAGGCGATCACCAGGAGTCAATACTGACTCCAGGGAAAACACAAAAAGCCTGCTTCACCTATTGGAAAGTATGTATAACCAGCTGCTGAAAATTCATCAACTTCCAAGTGCTAACTTGTTATTTCTGCAACCATAACTACATCATGAATATTCTAGAAGTGTAGAACATACATCTATGTGAAACTTTCCTGGAGTAACTGTGCAAGAAAAATGAGAATTTATAAGTATTTATTTCAGGCTACCTACTTGTGAAATAAACTTCAGTAATTGTTAAAACATATGCCCCCCTTTTTAACTTTTACATTAACCCTCTGATCAACCTCTTACAGAACCCTGATTTACATCCTCCAAACGTAGCACAACATAAAATCCCAATTCTCCTAAATGCCGACGATGCTGCTATAATCTCACAAACTCCATTAGGACTGAAGAGAGCAATCACGGCAACACTTGAATTTTGTAAACAGAGTAAGCTGGTCCTCAACTTTGATTAATCAAAAGTTTTAGTTTTTGCTAAAGACCTAGACAATACCCTGGAAAATAGAAGGGTATAGTCTAGAACAGGTCAGGATATTCAGATATCTTGGGGTAGTTTTCCACTCACAAGGGACATGGAAGGCACACCTGGATCACACAGTGCAAGCAGCCTATAGGTCCTCAAATGCAATTAAACACTTTTTACACCGGTGGAGGGCAATTAGTACCTGTGGCCTTAAAACTTTTCAAGGCCAAAACATTGGCTCAAATTCTACATGGGGCACAAAGAGAAATCCTTGCAAAAAAGACTTGCTAGAACCTATACAAACCAAATTCCTGAGCCATCTTAGCTGCACCCAAAGGAACTCCAAATGCCCAGAATCGAGACAGGCATGCCTCAAATTCAGGTAAGAGCCTGGAAGATGATGATCATTCATTGGCTAAAAATGCATTTCTTCCCAGAGGGACTGACCCTCTAGTACTGATTGATAACTCCCCTCCCCTGGAACCAGGCAATAGACCACAAGCTGGGCTCCTATGGACTCTCACCAGTATTCTTAATGTCCCTAGGCTTTGACCAAGCAAAGCAAGTAGTAATCAATAGAATGAAGGACATGGAGTTCCAAGAAGAATTAAATAGGTTGGCTCACCATAGCAGGGACAGAATCAAACAGGAGTGTGGAAATCGGTAGATATCTGAATGATCTGACCTTCCCAAAACAAAGAATAGCTTTCTTCAGAGCCAGATTTAATATTCTCCCATCAGCACTTCTTCAGGGCAGGTATCAGAGAACACCAATAGCAGAATGGGTATGTATATGTGGTAAAGGAGAAGTTGAAGATGTTATGTTTGCATGAAGAGTCAGCCAAGAGCTTCAGTGAAGAGTTTATTAAGTGACTACAGCTCGAATGGACCCGACTTGGCTGGGCTACGCTGCTTTTATAGCCAGCAGCCGAGCTGCCAATCAGAGTGCAGGGTTTTCCCGCACTTTTTAAACCAATCTTATTTGACATTTTACAAGAACAATTCAAACTAAACCAATGACATTCAAACCTACATACATAACAGAAGATATCTCACATGTTTTATTGTACTGTGAGTTATACAGAGTTTATAGGTCATTGTATATTCTCTCCTTACCAGAGAGATTGCCAAGGAGGGCAGACAATTTTAATGTAGAATTTCTCCTCCAGGATTCACACCCAGCTATTACGTGTACAGTGGCAAAATTCTGTGTTGCTGCAATGTCTACTAGAAAAAAATTGGTTACAGAATTATAGCTGTCAATTTGTGACGATTTTTGGAGATAGAACAAACTTTGGAAAATGATATTTACACACATACTTATTGGCTCTCCACTCATATAAACCAGGGAGTGCCCTTAACTGTTTGAGAACATGTATTTTCTTAACAGATGTTTTTATCCACTATTAATGTATTCTAATGTGTCAGTATTTTTATGTATATTGTAAATAGTGATGTCTATTGCTGGTCTAAGACCGTAATAAAGTTTATTCATTCATTAAAACATATGAGCCACCTCAAAGTGCAGTGCAAGCATTTTAAATTATATTCATGGCTACAAGAATGTGGCAAAAAGGGGAAATCTAAAATCCTTACTAGGGAAATATTTAGGGATTTTTATTAAGCCAACATAAAATATATCACAGATGAATACATTTTAAAATCTCATGTCAGGCAGGAAGAATCTTATAAAAAGCAGAGATAAACTCAGAGTTTGGGGATTTCTAAAATATAGTGTTCCACTTACAACCATTCATTTAGCAATCATTCAAAGTTGCAACACTACTGAAGAAAGTTACCTATGACCAGTCCTCACATTTATGACCATAGCAGCTTTCCTCAGTCATGTGATCAGAATTTGCACACTTAGTAACCAGCATGTTTTTACGATGGTTGCAATGTCTCAGGGTCATGTGATCACCATTTGCCACTTTCCCAGCCAGTTTCTGACAAACAAGGACAGGGTGGGATGCTGGATTTGCTTAATAACCACTTGATTCTTTGACGTTATTTGCTTAACTGTGGCAGAAAAGGTCGTAAAATCCAATCCACTTAACAGCCACCTTGTTTAGCAATGGGAATTCTGATGCTAATTGTGATCAGAAGTCAAGGACTACCTGTATATCTGAACCAGTTTGCCGCTCTGAGTAAAGGCACTGTGCAATGCATGTGGATTGCCAATTTTATAAAAGACAAACTTTAGAGTTAATCTGCTCTTGACTATGTTGCCTGTTATCCACCAGGGAATAGCCTTGCCCACCTCCTGGCTATGGAGGCTCAGCTTCAAACTGGGCATGTGACATAGATATATTCAGAGGTGGGATGCTACCGATTCTGCCCGGTAGCTCTGAAGAGCAGCAGACACCAAACTGGTTCTGTGTTTGCTGCTGTTAGGCCCATGCGCCTGACCAAACTCTTGGCTGTCCTTTATTTCCTGCTTTTTCAACCTCAGCTGCTTTGCACGTCACAGCTGAGGTTGAAAAAGCAGGAAAATAGAGGCTTTTCAAATGCTGCGCACCTGTGCGCAGTGCTTTTTAGCTGTCCAAATGGCACAGCTTAAGGTTTTTTACACGTGCGCACAAAATGTAGTCACTGAACCAGTAGTAACACCGGTTGAATCCCACCCCTGGATATATCACAAGGAACCTCCTGATAAACCACGTTCCTAATTATCCTATTTTATCTAAAGAAGGCAGTCTGCCATCTGGTGGTGAGGAAAGAGTCATGCAGACTACAACCTCTTCTAGATTGCATGCAGACTTTCATATTTCTTTTTGTTTGTCAAACATGTACAAGATAAGAAGTATAGGTATGAACATGAACATGAACAAAGGAAGTAAATACAGATAAATGGGGACAGTAGGACAGGAACAGTAGGCACGCTGGTGCGCTTATGCACATCCCCTTTATGGACTTCTTAGGAATGGGGTGAGGTCCACGGTAGACAGTTTGAGGTTGAAACTGTGAGCGTTTGAGGCTGTAACAACAGAGTTGGGTAGGGCATTCCAGGCATTGACTACTCTGTTGCTGAAGCCGTATTTTCTGCAATCGAGTTTGAAGCAGTTTACCTTGAGTTTGTATTGATTCTTTACCTGTGTATTATTGTGGTTGAAGCTGGAGAAGCCATTGACAGGCAAGATGTTGTAGCAGACAATTTTGTGTATTATTTGGAGAAATGAATTTACTGACGATGGAAAGGGTAAAAAAAAAGAATCTACCAATGTCCAATTCCTTTTAACATTTTTGTTTGCATCTTGCCCTTCCATGCATGCAAGCTGGCTAGCCCCTGTGTAGGCAAGTCCATCAGGTTTACCTTCTCCTTCTAAGGATGATAGTATCTAACTCTCAGGGATTTTTCCCAGGCAATCCTACAAAGCAGCATTAATTGGCGTATTTGCATTTTTGAAATTCATGACCATATCTTCCTGACAGATATCTGCCTGATTTGCTTTATGTTATGCATATCTCCTTTTCTATGCCAAAGTTCAGCACAATTTCTCCCTTTACCCTGCTTTGCTAGCTTCACAAGCCCACCAATTTTGCTGTTGTTACCAGAGGTTTCACAACTCTCTAAGGAATCCATTCTGAAAGGTCCAGACTCTGATGTTTTTCTTTTAAACAACGGAGGCTCGCCTCTCTTTATGGTAGCCTCTCCACTCCTTGAAAACCTATTTGCTTTCATTTGCTACAAGGATCTGTTCTTTGTAGATTCAGGATCAAGAAATCATCAAGATCCACACAGATTCAAAAAACAAGATTAAAATGCAGCAAGAATTGTTCAGTTAGTCAGAAACCGGAGTTTCTTCTGTCACCTAAACACAGAGATTCACTTAACTAACCATAGACAAGTCACTAGCTGTAAAATAGGCCCAAGGACAGCATATGTTACTATGTATCTTTCTCCATTTGCCCAGGGGTGGGATCCGGCAGGGTTAACTACCGGTTCGGTGATTTATGATGTGCTTCCCTGCACACTGCACGCGTATATAAATCTTCGTCAGCTTGCTGCCTGGACAGCTGAGCAGTGCTGCATGCAGGGAAGCAGCATTTGAAAAAGCACTTTTTTCCTGCTTTTTCAACCACAGCTGTGCCTCGCACGGCAGCTGGGGTTGAAAAAGCAGGAAATAAAGGTCAGGTAAGAGCCCGGCCGGACGGGTGGGCCAAAACAGCAGACCGGTTCTATGTCTGCTGCTCTTCAGAGCTATCGGTTCTACAGAGCCGGACAGGTAGAATCCCACCCCTGCATTTGCCCTAGTGATCAAAACTAATGCATAGCCAAGGGATGATTGCAGTCTTCAACAGCAATTACAAACTCCCCTGTATGATACCGAAGCTTTGCCGCACAGGGAGAGTAGCAATCAGTTCAAAATGACTCCATCACTCTGACATGAGTTTTACTTCTCTCCCACCTTTCAAATGTGCTGGGCTTAGTTTAAACCCCCATCAGTTACAACCAGGATGGCCAATGGCTGGAAAGGCTGGTATTGTAAAGTGGTGGGATTCTACCAGTTCAGCCCGGTTCGAGTGAACTGGTAGCTCCGAGGATGAGCTGTGAGCCAGCCAGTTTGCTCCAATGATCAGCTATTGGGCCTACCTACCAGCCCCAGCTCTAGCCTGTGCTTTATATCCTGGTTTTCAAGTTTACCTGATTTGCATTACTCTAGTATTATTTATTTAATTTCTTGCAGTCACAGACCAAAATACAAGTATAATAAAAGAAGAACATGGGAAAAATAAAATCATGAACAATTGGTCACCAGAAACTTTGACTGAGGGGAATTACAGCGTTCTCCTCTGATGGTTACAGCTCTTAAAAAAAATTGGAAACCTGAGAAGTGATGTATGAAGAGCCATCCCCTAGACAATATAAGAACAAATTACTAGCATTGGGTCTGGAGGGGTCTATTTCAAGGAGAGACAGTAACTTAGTTCTGCCTGCTATACATAGGGCAGTATAAAAGACATGCTCCACAGTTTCAACCTCAGCTCTATCACAGGGGCATAGCTGCTCGCTAATCGGGAGCCTCTTGAATCGCCCGTCCAGTAGTGCTGAGGGCAAGATGTTGAAACGAGCTAGGGAGAAAGCTCTTCTATACTTGGGGATGATTAGAGTGTAAAAATAAGCCATCCTCAGTCCATAATTATTAAATTGGCTGAAGATCAGAGGAGAGCAGGTTTTGTTAGCTCTGGCTCTTAGATATTGCAAGTCAATGTCCACAAGCCATTGGACTACCCTAAATTGGGCGTCCTTAAGGCCATAATCTCCCAGGGCATCCTCTGTAAAACCTAGCAGGTGTAGTTTCTTTGTCAGCTCCCTCTCCCAACGAGAAATATGAGAGTCAGCAAACGTCAGGGAGAGGTAGCTACCAGGAACTGCCAAAAAGAGCACCCGAAACCACCATTTAAAGGTGTTAATCCATGCCATGCATTCGACTGATCGAGTGCCCAGTTCCAGGTACATCGGAGCAAAACCAACACAAGGAGGAAGACCCAGAAGTTTCCTAAGAAAAGCAGCCTGGGTTCTTTCAATACAATCCTTGAACTCCCGTATCCATATGGGAATTCCATAAAGAGTTTGGGCCAAGGTTTTGGCTTTGTAAATATGCAGAGCAGAAGGAATAAACTGGCCTCCTTGGGTATAGAAAAATCTTAGAATCTGCTGGTGGCTACAGGAGGCCGAATTCAGCACCTGGTTCGTGTCTAGTCAAGCTGGTGTTCTGAAATTGAATACCTAAATACTTAAAGTGGAAAACCTGCCTAACAGCATTACCATTGATAGCCCAGTTGTACAATTTCCGGGCTCTAGAGAACACCAATACTTTTGATTTGTCATAATTAATGGACAAGTGGTTCTCAGCACAGTAAGACCCAAATGCAGAAAGTAATCTTTTCAGACCTGGCCTTGACAATGAAAGGAGGACCATCGTCAGCATAAAGGAGAAGTGGGACAAAAAAAAGAGGAGCCAGGACACAACCCTGCCTTACTCCACTCTTGATCGGGATAGGATTTGAAAGTTCTCCCTGCAAGCCGCACCTGACCTGACTAGAGGTCTGGTTATACAAGGATCTAATTAGGAACAAGAGATGTCTGTCGATGGAACTTTTGAGCAGTTTTGACCACAACAGTCCCCTAGGGACTGAGTCAAACGCTGACTTTAGATCGATGAAAGCAAAAAGTTTGCCACCTGGTATGGTAGTATATTTATCAACCAGGTCCGCCAGGACAAAACAATGGTCCAGTGTGGCACAGCCTGCTTTAAACCCGATCTGTTCAGCACCAATAATGTTAGACTACTTGACCCAGATGAGGAGTCTGCGTTGGAGATATTTAGCATACAGTTTTCCAATGATGGAGAGCAGGCTTATGGGGCGATAGTCAGCTGGTTGTTCCTATTTCCTCGTTTAAAAACTAGAACAATAATTGCTAGGCTCCAGGAGGTAGGGATCTTGCCAGAGGTGTTGATATGAGTGACGAGTGTTGCTAAGAGAGGAATCCACCACTCGGGATTAGATTTTAACAGATCAGGGGTATAGCATCAGGGCCAGGAGCTTTGCCTGACTTGAATTTGGAGATAAGCTTAGTAATCTCAGCATGAGTCATGGGTTGCCAGTCAGGAATTGCAGGAGGAAGTTGTGGCCCAAGCTCAGTAGAACTTATTGACACCTGGAAGATTGACAAGAAATGGTTTTCCCAGTCCCTGTTGGAAATACAGCAGAGGGGAGTTCTTGATGACCAGGCAAGGAGCTGGTAACAATTTGCCAAAATAGTCGAGTGTTCCTCTGCTGGATGGAGAAGAGAAGTAGATCCCACTTCTCTCTCTCTTTAGCCCTCTTTTCTTACCAATTAATCCTTTATTCTCCGCTTCAAGCGATAGTAGTCCTCGGTGGGCATTTGTCCCCTCGATTATGATAGAGCAGGTAAACCCAATTAATCTGGTTCCTGAACATCAGGCACTCTTTGTCAAACCAAGGTTTGCTTCTTGAATGATCTGGACCACTTGGCCTACGGTCAGCTCCTAGCTCCCTTTGAACACTATTAGTTAGTGATTCAAAGGCCGAGATTGTCTCTGGGCCGCTACTTGTTAGGGCCTGACTTAGCTGATTTGTGCATCACAGCAGATTGCCACGTGTCAGCTGTTTAACACAGAGAGATTGCTGGAGAAAGGAAGTAGCAAGTGCTCTGCACATGCGCTCTGCACGTGCACTCTGTGCGTGCACAAAGCACACGCTCACTGAAGTGGTTGTTACACTGGTTGAATCACACGCCTGTATTGTAATAAAAGATGTAAGCAACCCAACTAGGCTGGGTGGTCTGCAACAGAGGGTCTTCCTGCCTGCAGTGCCCCTTTGCTCTTGTCTCCACTCCTTCTAGGCCCTAGAGTCTAGGGAAAGGCTTGATTTATGCTCTCTGCTTGGGTGGTCAGCATCGCTCTGGCCAGGGTTTTGAATTGCAATTGTTATTGTTGTTTTAAATATCTGTTGCCAGAAAGGGCATGGAACTTTAAATGGAACACTTATGTTATATTTTGTTTAAAAGCAAAATAGGTTCATTAAATCCAGTGGAGATTTAACAGGCATTTTAAAACAAATCAGCTAAAAATTACATTACTGATTTTGCTATTGAATTTGATAAAGACTGGCTTGTAGCTGGGGATTAAGGGTTGATCTGCATATTGACCAATTGCAGCATGAAGATGGGCTGCCAATCACTTTCTGAGGTCATGAGCACACAAGATCATCCTCTACCTGATTGTAATCCACAAGGAAGACAACTTTTCCTTTTCTTTTGTGCCACACATTGAAAGGGCTGTTCTTGCTTGTTTAGCTATTCAACCCATCTGCTATGCTTCATTTCTTTGTAGGCAACCTTCCCTCCAGGTGATCCCAGTGCATTGCTTCATGGTTATTTTACCAATAGAAAAAGCTGGACTTTCTTTTTTTTCTGTAAAGATAGAAGAGCAGAACAATGGAATATGGACCTTCCCTCCCAATGAAATTACTGAGAGTTGTGCTGTTCTTCCCTCCAGGTCCAAGTGACATTTAAACAATAGAAAATCTATGATGTGTTTTTTTCTTTTCATTTTACCCCAGAGGGCTAAAAAGCAGAGGAATACACTAATTAGAGGTTGCTGTAGGTACATAATCTGAGAGCATCAGATTATGCAACTCTGTTCTCTTTTCTATTTGCTCTGTTCCATTTGCCTTCCAGTTTCCAATTTCAAAGTTGTTTCAAAAGTTAGATTAGGGCAAGCTGTCAGGGAATAATATTGCAGACAGAGTTTACAAGCAATTGCACAAGAAGGATGAGCTAAGATCATGATCTTTGATATGATCAAAAATATTAACCACCAATGAATGAATGCACAAATGACTTAACTGTCATGGCTGAAACTTTGGCAGGCTATAAATCAGCCTTATATCTTTGCAGGCCTGTACAACAGCATTAGGGCCCCGGCAAAATAGTGTGCTGGGGCCCCTATGACAATCAAGCCATATAGTTGCTGCATTTATATGATACAAGGTACATTGAAAGGTTAACATACACATTAGTATGGGACCCTTTGCTTGGGGCCCACGGCAAGTGCCCATCAGGCCCATGCATTAAGACAGCCTATCTTTGGGTAGGGTGTGTCTTTTTTCACTCAAAGAGAAAATGTCTCATCTGGCTGTAACATACCACATAGTAGCAACATTAAGAAGGGGATGAGGAAACAGACTGCACTCTCTGTTAACTAGAGTATTGGAAATGCTTACTGGACATAACTGAATATCCCTACCTTAAACTTCTTCTATAATTCCATCATCATTGACCAACTGATAGCTTTCACTTTGCATGCAAATAATCTGTTAATAAATCCACTTTAATCTTAAACAGAACTGTTATGTATGTAGGTTTGAATGTCATTGGTTTAGTTTGAATTGTTCTTGTAAAATGTCAAATATGATTGGTTTGGTGCGCGGAAAACCCTGCACTCTGATTGGCTGGCAACCGCGGCTGCTGGCTATAAGTATCAGCCGAGCCCAGCCAAGACGGGTCCATTCAGCTGTAGTCACTAATAAACTCTTCACTGAAGCTCTTCGTCTGACTCTTCATGCAAACTTAACACTCTGACGGGGTGGGATTCCTGAAGAGAAGACAAGAAAGGAAGACAAGCAGAAGAGCAAGATATTGCGCTGAACACCCCCAGCCCCGCTCGATCCGCGGCAGAAGACTGGGAATCGTATAAGGATCACTTCCAAATGTATTTGGAAGGAAACGACTTTACGACATCTCCGAAGCGAAGAGGGCAGTCTTCTTACACACCGCGGTCCGCAGTCTTCAAGATGGCGAAGGCATTGGCGAGCTGCAGACGGAAGGTAATGGAATGGCCTGATTTAGAAAAGCTTTAAGAGCCCATTACGCCACAAGTATCGTGCCTCATTAAGAGACACGAAGTTTTACCGGGATCAGGGGAAAGCTAAAACGCTAATCGACTTCGCGGGCAAGTTTAAGAGACATTGGGGGTGCATGGTTTAACAACTTGGAGGAGGCCATGCGCCGATCGATTTGTTCTAGGCCTCAAAGACAAAGTGCTTCAGAGCAAATTGTTATTAAAACCTAAGATCACGCTGAAGAGGAAGCCATAGAAGAGGCCTCTCAGCAGAAGCCACTAAGTCCTCAGTGGCAGCCATGAAGAAAATTAACAAGGCCTCAAGCCATTCTGATGTGGAAAAGTCCACAACAACTCATTACAGCAAATAGATTCTGAATCAGACTGCAGTGAGGTGGAGGAAGGAATTTATAGACTCAGAATGGAAAAGAAAAAGAAAGACTGGGAAGAAAAAGGCAAGACTTTTATTGCAGAGGCTGTGGGGGCCCCCCAAGACTGAATGCAAGTTTTTGACACCATCTGCCTTCGCTAGAAAAAAAGAGGTCACTTAGCAAGAGTCTGCAAATCATCCAGAACTCCACCACACAGAAGAAAGTTTCCTGACAAAGATTTCAAGCCCAACAACTTCAGTGAGAAAATGGGGCAAACTCAGAAGCAAATGGGAAGAATGAAACTCATCAAACATTCACCATTGGTCATTCTTTACCCTTGAGAAGCAGAAAAGTACATGTGAAGGTACTCATTGAAGGAAGGCCTGCCAAATGGAAGTGGACTCAGGCTCCTATTTATCTATGGTGTCATGGACACTATTCACAGGCTACTTCCCAACATTCAGAAGAAACATTTCCAGAAGCAAGCACTGACTCTTAAAGACTACCAAGGAACAAGATTCCAGTAGTTGGAACAAGAGAATTCAACGAAGTTCAAAGGCCACACCAAACGCTTGCCCCTGACCATCGCGGGACAAGGACCTCCCCAAGCTTGCTGGGACTTGAGTGGTTCAATCCACTAGGCATCGAGGTGACTGGCATCAATCACGAGCAACACCGAATGGGAGGAGGCCTGAAGTCTGAGTTTCCAGAGGTCTTCAGCCAAGGATTGGGCAAGTATATGGGGACTATCACTTTCAACCTATCCCAAGGTGCCCACTGCTTAAAGCCCAGAAGGGTCCCATTTGCCTTTAAAGGAAAAAAATTGATGCACAATTAGATAAACTAATAGCTCAAGGAGTTTTAGAGCCCACTGACCACTCCAGATGGGAGACACCCATAGTCACACCAGTCAAGACTGATGGGTCAGTAAGAATCTGTGGGACTATAAGGGGACACTGAACCATGCGCTGCAGCAGAGCATACCAGTTCCAGTGGTGCATCATCTATTACATTCACTTGGCAGGGGTACAGTCTTTGCCAAATTGATCTGGCCCAGGCATATCAACAACTAACAGTTGATGATGCCACTGCAGAGGCCCAAACCATTGTGACTCATAGAGGTGCCTTCAAATGTAAAAGGTTACAATTTGAGTAAGCGTGGCACCAGGCATCTTTCAAAGCCTATGGAAAGGATGCTCCAAGGACTGCCAGGGTAGTGCCTTACTTTGATGATGTGTTAATTCTAAGCTGAAAATGACACTCAGTTACAAGAAAGACTCAGAGAAGTCCTTACCAGATTCAGGAAAGGGGTTAAAAGTCAAGGAAGAAAAATGCACTCTTAAAACTGACAAGGTTGAGTTCCTGGGCTATATGATTGACAAGCATGGCATCCACCCTACCATGCCAAGGTTCAAGCAATCAAAGAAGCCCCTAGACCTAAATGCAAAACAGATTTGCAAGCCTTCCTTGGACTCATTAACTTTATCACATGTTCCTACCTCAGAAGGCAACCATTGCAGAACCATTGCACAGATTACTTGACAAAAAGTCTGTTTGGGTCTGGGGAGGAAGGAACAATCAGCATTAACAGTATTAAAAGACTAATCATGTCTGATGCTATACTGATACAGTTTCTCTGAGAATTTGCCTGTTGTACTGACTTGTGATGCATCCCCTTGGAGTGGGGGGGGGTTTGAGCCAGGCTTCTGTGGGGAGAAGTCCCTATTGCATTTTACTGACTCTT
>CM019154.1:24300352-24322418 GCA_009733165.1 Naja naja | reverse complement strand
GAGGTGGTTGAATTTCCCGATGCCTATTCTCCCAGCCAGTAGTTTATCAGCATTCTATTCCAATACACCTGGAGAGTAATTTAGACATTATTCATCTAGTACTTCTAATACTTCTATTAGTCCCTTTAATCACTCCTCTGATAGTCCCAACTGATGCTCTTGAAGGTTTTGTGATGGGTACTTTTGGGAGCCGTTTATCTCCTTACTTGTTCAACTTGTCATTGGGGAGTTCCTAGCTCTTTCTAGTGGCAATACTTTTTTTTAAGAATGATGGGAAGTCTTTCATATGCAGACCTCAAATTATGTAAGTCTGTTGTAAATAATAAAGAGGAAATTAAGAACTTGTGCGCTTTCCAGCATTCTTGATCACTGGCTATATTGGGTGAAACTAATGGGAACTGGTTTCTGTACTGTATTCCCCAACTTTGTATTATAGAACATTTATTCATCATATAATTAAAGGCTCAAAAGCTTTATGAAATTACCAATCATTAGCCAGATCTTCTTGGCAATTCTTTCACCTACCCAACTGCTACCCAACTTCTTATTAAGCTAATTAAATGGATGCTGTATTTTCTGTTGAACTGTATATTTCACTCCACTGTGTTTTTTTTCAGGTGGTCTTCACACATGACAAAAGGAAATGAATATTACATTGCCTGGAGGCCATCAGTTCAAGTTTCCCAATGAAACTGGTTTGGAAAACATTGAATTTATCTGCACAGAAGGGGGTCTGAATTTCAGAAGCCTCTCACTAGTTTAAACAACTTCCTGAACTGTTCACCTTTTTTGCTTAATAAAGCAACAAAATAAATGCAACTGAATTCTGGTCTTCTGTCAATGTGTCGTTTCAGTTCTTGCCTTTGCACTTTAGGATTTCTCAAACCAAACATCTCTATATAACCTCTCGAGGGTGGCTGACTGGGCATATGGCTGCTTGGTTGAGGGATAAAAGCTGTATACATAAAAAATGTAAAAGAAATCTATTTTGGGGTCTTTATTGTTGAGGCCTGGTGTGTCATAGAAATGGAAATTATTCCACAGAGCAGATGCTACCACATAGAAGGTCTCTGACCATGGGAAAAGACAAGGAGATAAGCTTACTTCAGTTTTTCCAATAGTCACTCATCAATACAGAGTTTAATTAAATAAATATTTTATATAGGTAACTGCTTATCAGAAATAGACAGCCAGTTTGTTGTAGCAGTTAACCTGATATTAACGAGGGGTGTCAAACTCCTGGCCCATGGGCCGGATGCATCATGTCCTGGTCACACCCATGCCTGGTTTAGCAAAGGGGAAAAAAAGTCCCGGTATGTCACATGATGCCACCATGACAACATGAGTTTGACATCCCTACCTTAACACCTGGCTAGAAACCAGGAGGCTGTGAGTTCTAGTCCTCAGTAGAAGCCAGGTGGGTGACTTTGGGCTAGTCATTCACTCTCAGCTCTAGGAAGTAGACAATGGCAAACCACTTCTGAAACCTTGCCAAAAACACTGCAGGGACTTGTCCAGGCGATCACCAGGAGTCAATACTGACTCCAGGGGAAAACACAAAAAAGCCTGCTTCACCTATTGGAAAGTATGTATAACCAGCTGCTGAAAATTCATCAACTTCCAAGTGCTAACTTGTTATTTCTGCAACCATAACTACATCATGAATATTCTAGAAGTGTAGAACATACATCTATGTGAAACTTTCCTGGAGTAACTGTGCAAGAAAAATGAGAATTTATAAGTATTTATTTCAGGCTACCTACTTGTGAAATAAACTTCAGTAATTGTTAAAACATATGCCCCGCCCTTTTTAACTTTTACATTAACCCTCTGATCAACCTCTTACAGAACCCTGATTTACATCCTCCAAACGTAGCACAACATAAAATCCCAATTCTCCTAAATGCCGACGATGCTGCTATAATCTCACAAACTCCATTAGGACTGAAGAGAGCAATCACGGCAACACTTGAATTTTGTAAACAGAGTAAGCTGGTCCTCAACTTTGATTAATCAAAAGTTTTAGTTTTTGCTAAAAGACCTAGACAATACCCCTGGAAAATAGAAGGGTATAGTCTAGAACAGGTCAGGATATTCAGATATCTTGGGGTAGTTTTCCACTCACAAGGGACATGGAAGGCACACCTGGATCACACAGTGCAAGCAGCCTATAGGTCCTCAAATGCAATTAAACACTTTTTTTACACCGGTGGAGGGCAATTAGTACCTGTGGCCTTAAAACTTTTCAAGGCCAAAACATTGGCTCAAATTCTACATGGGGCACAAAGAGAAATCCTTGCAAAAAAAGACTTGCTAGAACCTATACAAACCAAATTCCTGCGAGCCATCTTAGCTGCACCCAAAGGAACTCCAAATGCCCAGAATCGAGACAGGCATGCCTCAAATTCAGGTAAGAGCCTGGAAGATGATGATCATTCATTGGCTAAAAATGCATTTCTTCCCAGAGGGACTGACCCCTCTAGTACTGATTGATAACTCCCCCTCCCCCTGGAACCAGGCAATAGACCACAAGCTGGGCTCCTATGGACTCTCACCAGTATTCTTAATGTCCCTAGGCTTTGACCAAGCAAAGCAAGTAGTAAGCAATAGAATGAAGGACATGGAGTTCCAAGAAGAATTAAATAGGTTGGCTCACCATAGCAGGGACAGAATCAAACAGGGAGTGTGGAAATCGGGTAGATATCTGAATGATCTGACCTTCCCAAAACAAAGAATAGCTTTCTTCAGAGCCTGATTTAATATTCTCCCATCAGCACTTCTTCAGGGCAGGTATCAGAGAACACCAATAGTAGAATGGGTATGTATATGTGGTAAAGGAGAAGTTGAAGATGTTATGTTTGCATGAAGAGTCAGACGCGAAGAGCTTCAGTGAAGAGTTTATTAAGTGACTACAGCTCGAATGGACCCGACTTGGCTGGGCTACGGCTGCTTCTTATAGCCAGCAGCCGTAGCTGCCAATCAGAGTGCAGGGTTTTCCCGCACTTTTTAAACCAATCTTATTTGACATTTTACAAGAACAATTCAAACTAAACCAATGACATTCAAACCTACATACATAACAGAAGATATCTCACATGTTTTATTGTACTGTGAGTTATACAGAGTTTATAGGTCATTGTATATTCTCTCCTTACCAGAGAGATTGCCAGGGAGGGCAGACAATTTTAATGTAGACTTTCTCCTCCAGGATTCACACCCAGCTATTACGCGTGCAGTGGCAAAATTCTGTGTTGCTGCAATGTCTACTAGAAAAAAATTGGTTACAGAATTATAGCTGTCAATTTGTGACGATTTTTGGAGATAGAACAAACTTTGGAAAATGATATTTACACACATACTTATTGGCTCTCCACTCATATAAACCAGGGAGTGCCCTTAACTGTTTGAGAACATGTATTTTCTTAACAGATGTTTTATCCACTATTAATGTATTCTAATGTGTCAGTATTTTTATGTATATTGTAAATAGTGATGTCTATTGCTGGTCTAAGACCGTAATAAAGTTTATTCATTCATTAAAACATATGAGCCACCTCAAAGTGCAGTGCAAGCATTTTAAATTATATTCATGGCTACAAGAATGTGGCAAAAAGGGGAAATCTAAAATCCTTACTAGGGAAATATTTAGGGATTTTTATTAAGCCAACATAAAATATATCACAGATGAATACATTTTAAAATCTCATGTCAGGCAGGAAGAATCTTATAAAAAGCAGAGATAAACTCAGAGTTTGGGGATTTCTAAAATATAGTGTTCCACTTACAACCATTCATTTAGCAATCATTCAAAGTTGCAACACTACTGAAGAAAGTTACCTATGACCAGTCCTCACATTTATGACCATAGCAGCTTTCCTCAGTCATGTGATCAGAATTTGCACACTTAGTAACCAGCATGTTTTACGATGGTTGCAATGTCTCAGGGTCATGTGATCACCATTTGCCACTTTCCCAGCCAGTTTCTGACAAACAAGGACAGGGTGGGATGCTGGATTTGCTTAATAACCACTTGATTCTTTGACGTTATTTGCTTAACTGTGGCAGAAAAGGTCGTAAAATCCAATCCACTTAACAGCCACCTTGTTTAGCAATGGGAATTCTGATGCTAATTGTGATCAGAAGTCAAGGACTACCTGTATATCTGAACCAGTTTGCCGTTCTGAGTAAAGGCACTGTGCAATGCATGTGGATTGCCAATTTTATAAAAGACAAACTTTAGAGTTAATCTGCTCTTGACTATGTTGCCTGTTATCCACCAGGGAATAGCCTTGCCCACCTCCTGGCTATGGAGGCTCAGCTTCAAACTGGGCATGTGACATAGATATATTCAGAGGTGGGATGCTACCGATTCTGCCCGGTAGCTCTGAAGAGCAGCAGACACCAAACTGGTTCTGTGTTTGCTGCTGTTAGGCCCATGCCTGACCAAACTCTTGGCTGTCCTTTATTTCCTTTTCAACCTCAGCTGCTTTGCACGTCACAGCTGAGGTTGAAAAGCAGGAAAATAGAGGCTTTTCAAATGCTGCACCTGTGCGAGTGCTTTTAGCTGTCCAAATGGCACAGCTTAAGGTTTTTTTACACGTGCGCGCAAAACGTAGTCACCGAACTGGTAGTAACACCGGTTGAATCCCACCCCTGGATATATCACAAGGAACCTCCTGATAAACCACGTTCCTAATTATCCTATTTTATCTAAAGAAGGCAGTCTGCCATCTGGTGGTGAGGAAAGAGTCATGCAGACTACAACCTCTTCTAGATTGCATGCAGACTTTCATATTTCTTTTTGTTTGTCAAACATGTACAAGATAAGAAGTATAGGTATGAACATGAACATGAACAAAGGAAGTAAATACAGATAAATGGGGACAGTAGGACAGGAACAGTAGGCACGCTGGGCTTTATGCACATCCCTTTATGGACTTCTTAGGAATGGGGTGAGGTCCACGGTAGACAGTTTGAGGTTGAAACTGTGAGCGTTTGAGGCTGTAACAACAGAGTTGGGTAGGGCATTCCAGGCATTGACTACTCTGTTGCTGAAGCCGTATTTTCTGCAATCGAGTTTGAAGCAGTTTACCTTGAGTTTGTATTGATTCTTTACCTGTGTATTATTGTGGTTGAAGCTGGAGAAGCCATTGACAGGCAAGATGTTGTAGCAGACAATTTTGTGTATTATTTGGAGAAATGAATTTACTGACGATGGAAAGGGTAAAAAAGAATCTACCAATGTCCAATTCCTTTTAACATTTTTGTTTGCATCTTGCCCTTCCATGCATGCAAGCTGGCTAGCCCCTGTGTAGGCAAGTCCATCAGGTTTACCTTCTCCTTCTAAGGATGATAGTATCTAACTCTCAGGGATTTTTCCCAGGCAATCCTACAAAGCAGCATTAATTGGTATTTGCATTTTTGAAATTCATGACCATATCTTCCTGACAGATATCTGCCTGATTTGCTTTATGTTATGCATATCTCCTTTTCTATGCCAAAGTTCAGCACAATTTCTCCCTTTACCCTGCTTTGCTAGCTTCACAAGCCCACCAATTTTGCTGTTGTTACCAGAGGTTTCACAACTCTCTAAGGAATCCATTCTGAAAGGTCCAGACTCTGATGTTTTTCTTTTAAACAACGGAGGCTCGCCTCTCTTTATGGTAGCCTCTCCACTCCCTTGAAAACCTATTTGCTTTCATTTGCTACAAGGATCTGTTCTTTGTAGATTCAGGATCAAGAAATCATCAAGATCCACACAGATTCAAAAAACAAGATTAAAACGCAGCAAGAATTGTTCAGTTAGTCAGAAACCGGAGTTTCTTCTGTCACCTAAACACAGAGATTCACTTAACTAACCATAGACAAGTCACTAGCTGTAAAATAGGCCCAAGGACAGCATATGTTACTATGTATCTTTCTCCATTTGCCCAGGGGTGGGATCCGGCAGGGTTAACTACCGGTTGGTGATTTATGATGTGCTTCCCTGCACACTGCACGCGATATAAATTCGTCAGCTTGCTGCCTGGACAGCTGAGCAGTGCTGCATGCAGGGAAGCAGCATTTGAAAAGATTTTTTTTTTCAACCACAGCTGTGCCTCGCGGCAGCTGGGGTTGAAAAAGCAGGAAATAAAGGTCAGGTAAGAGCCCGGGCGGACAGGTGGGCCAAAACAGCAGACCAGTTCTATGTCTGCTGCTCTTCAGAGCTATCGGTTCTACAGAGCCGGACAGGTAGAATCCCACCCCTGCATTTGCCCTAGTGATCAAAACTAATGCATAGCCAAGGGATGATTGCAGTCTTCAACAGCAATTACAAACTCCCCTGTATGATACCGAAGCTTTGCCCCACAGGGAGAGTAGCAATCAGTTCAAAATGACTCCATCACTCTGACATGAGTTTTACTTCTCTCCCACCTTTCAAATGTGCTGGGCTTAGTTTAAACCCCCATCAGTTACAACCAGGATGGCCAATGGCTGGAAAGGCTGGTATTGTAGTAGGGATTCTACCAGTTCAGCCCGGTTCGAGTGAACTGGTAGCTCGAGGATGAGCTGTGAGCCAGCCAGTTTGCTCAATGATCAGCTATTGGCCTACCTACCAGCCCCAGCTCTAGCCTGTGCTTTATATCCTGGTTTTCAAGTTTACCTGATTTGCATTACTCTAGTATTATTTATTTAATTTCTTGCAGCAGACCAAAATACAAGTATAATAAAAGAAGAACATGGGAAAAATAAAATCATGAACAATTGGTCACCAGAAACTTTGACTGAAGGGAATTGTGTTCCCTCTGATGGTTACAGCTTTAAAAAAAATTGGAAACCTGAGAAGTGATGTATGAAGAGCCATCCCTAGACAATATAAGAACAAATTACTAGCATTGGGTCTGGAGGGTCTATTTCAAGGAGAGACAGTAACTTAGTTCTGCCTGCGTCACACATAGGGCAGTATAAAAGGACATGCTCCACAGTTTCAACCTCAGCTCTATCACGGGGCATAGCTGCTCGCTAATCGGGAGCCTCTTGAATCGCCCGTCCAGTAGTGCTGAGGGCAAGATGTTGAAACGAGCTAGGGAGAAAGCTCTTCTATACTTGGGGATGATTAGAGTGTAAAAATAAGCCATCCTCAGTCCATAATTATTAAATTGGCTGAAGATCAGAGGAGAACAGGTTTTATTAGCTCTGGCTCTTAGATATTGCAAGTCAATGTCCACAAGCCATTGGACTACCCTAAATTGGGGATCCTTAAGGCCATAATCTCCCAGGGCATCCTCTGTAAAACCTAGCAGGTGTAGTTTTTTGTCAGCTCCCTCTCCCAACGAGAAATATGAGAGTCAGCAAACGTCAGGGAGAGGTAGCTACCAGGAACGGCCAAAAGAGCACCGAAACCACCATTTAAAGGTGTTAATCCATGCCATGCATTCACTGATCGAGTGCCCAGTTCCAGGTACATCGAGCAAAACCAACACAAGGAGGAAGACCCAGAAGTTTCCTAAGAAAAGCAGCCTGGGTTCTTTCAATACAATCCTTGAACTCCCGTATCCATATGGGAATTCCATAAAGAGTTTGGGCCAAGGTTTTGGCTTTGTAAATATGCAGAGCAGAAGGAATAAACTGGCCTCCTTGGGTATAGAAAAATCTTAGAATCTGCTGGTGGCTACAGGAGGCCGAATTCAGCACCTGGGTTCGGTGTCTAGTCCAAGCGCTGGCGTTCTGAAATTGAATACCTAAATACTTAAAGTGGAAAACCTGCCTAACAGCATTACCATTGATAGCCCAGTTGTACAATTTCCGGGCTCTAGAGAACACCAATACTTTTGATTTGTCATAATTAATGGACAAATGGTTCTCAGCACAGTAAGATCCAAGTGCAGAAAGTAATCTTTTCAGACCTGGCCTTGACAATGAAAGGAGGACCGCATCGTCAGCATAAAGGAGAAGTGGGACAAAAACAAAAGAGGAGCCAGGACACAACCCTGCCTTACTCCACTCTTGATCGGGATAGGATTTGAAAGTTCTCCCTGCAAGCCGCACCTGACCTGATTAGAGGTCTGGTTATACAAGGATCTAATTAGGAACAAGAGACGTCTGTCGATGGAACTTTTGAGCAGTTTTGACCACAACAGTCCCCTAGGGACTGAGTCAAACGCTGACTTTAGATCGATGAAAGCAGTAAAAAGTTTGCCACCTGGTATGGTAGTATATTTATCAACCAGGTCCGCCAGGACAAAACAATGGTCCAGTGTGGCACAGCCTGCTTTAAACCCGATCTGTTCAGCACCAATAATGTTAGACTACTTGACCCAGGTGAGGAGTCTGCGTTGGAGATATTTAGCATACAGTTTTCCAATGATGGAGAGCAGGCCTATGGGGCGATAGTCAGCTGGGTTGTTCCTATTTCCTCGTTTAAAAACTAGAACAATAATTGCTAGGCTCCAGGAGGTAGGGATCTTGCCAGAGGTGTTGATATGAGTGACGAGTGTTGCTAAGAGAGGAATCCACCACTCGGGATTAGATTTTAACAGATCAGGGGTATAGCATCAGGGCCAGGAGCTTTGCCTGACTTGAATTTGGAGATAAGCTTAGTAATCTCAGCATGAGTCATGGGTTGCCAGTCAGGAATTGCAGGAGGAAGTTGTGGCCCAAGCTCAGTAGAACTTATTGACACCTGGAAGATTGACAAGAAATGGTTTTCCCAGTCCCTGTTGGAAATAACAGCAGAGGGGGAGTTCTTGATGACCAGGCAAGGAGCTGGTAACAATTTGCCAAAATAGTCGAGTGTTCCTCTGCTGGATGGAGAAGAGAAGTAGATCCCACTTCTCTCTCTCTTTAGCCCTCTTTTTCTTACCAATTAATCCTTTATTCTCCCGCTTCAAGCGATAGTAGTCCTCGGGTGGGCATTTGTCCCCTCGATTATGATAGAGCAGGTAAACCCAATTAATCTGGTTCCTGAGCATCAGGCACTCTTTGTCAAACCAAGGTTTGCTTCTTGAATGATATGGACCACTTGGCCTACGGTCAGCTCCTAGCTCCCTTTGAACACTATTAGTTAGTGATTCAAAGGCCGAGATTGTCTCTGGGCCGCTACTTGTTAGGGCCTGACTTAGCTGATTTGTGCATCACAGCAGATTGCCACGTGTCAGCTGTTTAACACAGAGAGATTGCTGGAGAAAGGAAGTAGCAAGTGCTCTGCACATGCGCTCTGCAGCACTCTGTCGCGTGCACAAAGCACACGCTCACTGAAGTGGTTGTTGCGCTGGTTGAATCACACACCTGTATTGTAATAAAAGATGTAAGCAACCCAACTAGGCTGGGTGGTCTGCAACAGAGGGTCTTCCTGCCTGCAGTGCCCCTTTGCTCTTGTCTCCACTCCTTCTAGGCCCTAGAGTCTAGGGAAAGGCTTGATTTATGCTCTCTGCTTGGGTGGTCAGCATCGCTCTGGCCAGGGTTTTGAATTGCAATTGTTATTGTTGTTTTAAATATCTGTTGCCAGAAAGGGCATGGAACTTTAAATGGAACACTTATGTTATATTTTGTTTAAAAGCAAAATAGGTTCGCTAAATCTAGTGGAGATTTAACAGGCATTTTAAAACAAATCAGCTAAAAATTACATTACTGATTTTGCTATTGAATTTTGGATGGAGCCGAGACTGGCTTGTAGCTGGGGGATTAAGGGTTGATCTGCATAATTGACCAATTGCAGCATGAAGATGGGCTGCCAATCACTTTTTGAGGTCATGAGCACACAAGATCATCCTCTACCTGATTGTAATCCACAAGGAAGACAACTTTCCCTTTTCTTTTTGTGCCACACATTGAAAGGGCTGTTCTTGCTTGTTTAGCTATTCAACCCATCTGCTATGCTTCATTTCTTTGTAGGCAAATCCCTTCCCTCCAGGTGATCCCAGTGCATTGCTCTTCATGGTTATTTTACCAATAGAAAAAGCTGGACTTTCTTTTTTTCTGTAAAGATAGAAGAGCAGAACAATGGAATATGGACCTTCCCCCCTCCCAATGAAATTACTGAGAGTTGTGCTGTTCTTCCCTCCAGGTCCAAGTGACATTTAAACAATAGAAAATCTATGATGTGTTCTTTTCTTTTCATTTTTACCCTCCCAGAGGGCTAAAAAAGCAGAGGAATACACTAATTAGAGGCTGTGGTAAATACATAATCTGAGAGCATCAGATTATGCAACTCCGTTCTCTTTTCTATTTGCTCTGTTCCATTTGCCTTTCCAGTTTCCAATTTCAAAGTTGTTTCAAAAGTTAGATTAGGGCAAGCTGTCAGGGAATAATATTGCAGACAGAGTTTACAAGCAATTGCACAAGAAGGATGAGCTAAGATCATGATCTTTGATATGATCAAAAATATTAACCAATTCACAATGAATGAATGCACAAATGACTTAACTGTCATGGGCGAAACTTTGGCAGGCTATAAATCAGCCTTATATCTTTGCAGGGCTGTCATAACAGCATTGTGGGCCCCGGGCAAAATAGTGTGCTGGGGCCCCTATGACAATCAAGCCATATAGTTGCTGCATTTATATGATACAAGGTACATTGAAGGGTTAAGATACACATTAGTATGGGACCCATTTGCTTGGGGCCCACGGGCAAGTGCCCATCAGGCCCATGCATTAAGACAGCCTGCATCTTTGGGTAGGGTGTGTCTTTTTCACTCAAAGAGAAAATGTCTCATCTGGCTGTAACATACCACATAGTAGCAACATTTAAGAAGGGGATGAGGAGACAGACTGCACTCTCTGTTAACTAGAGTATTGGAAATGCTTACTGGACACAACTGAATATCCCTACCTTAAACTTCTTCTATAATTCCATCATCATTGACCAACTGATAGCTTTCCACTGCATGTGCAAATAATCTGTTAATAAATCCACTCTTAATCTTAAACAGAACTGTTATGTATGTAGGTTTGAATGTCATTGGTTTAGTTTGAATTGTTCTTGTAAAATGTCAAATATGATTGGTTTGAAAAGTGCGGGAAAACCCTGCACTCTGATTGGCTGGCAACTGCGGCTGCTGGCTATAAGTATCAGCCGTAGCCCAGCCAAGACGGGTCCATTCGAGCTGTAGTCACTAATAAACTCTTCACTGAAGCTCTTCGCCTGACTCTTCATGCAAACTTAACACTGGCGACGGTGGGATTCCCTGAAGAGAAGACGGAAGACAAGCAGAAGAGCAAGCGCTGAACACCCCCAGCACCGTTCGATCGCGGCAGAAGACTGGGAAGTATGCGGATCACTTCCAAATGTATTTGAAGGAAACGCCGACATCTCCGAGAAGCGGAAGAGGGCAGTCTTTCTTACACACTGCGGTCCGGCAGTCTTCAAGATGGTGAAGGCATTGGCGGGAGCTGCATGAAGGTAATGGAATGGCCTGATTTAGAAAAGCTTTTAAGAGCCCATTCCCTTACAAGTATCGTGCCTCATTAAGAGACACGAAGTTTTACCGGGATCAAGGGGAAAGGAAAAGCGTTAACGACTTCGTGGCAAGTTTAAGAGACATTGGGGGTGCATGCGAGTTTAACAACTTGGAGGAGGCCATGCGATCGATTTGTTCTAGGCCTCAAAGACAAAGTGCTTCAGAGCAAATTGTTATTAAAACCTAAGATCACGTTGAAGGAAGCCATAGAAGAGGCCTCCTCAGCAGAAGCCACTAAGTCCTCAGTGGCAGCCATGAAGAAAATTAACAAGGCCTCAAGCCATTCTGATGTGGAAAAGTCCACAACAACTCATTGCGAGCAAATAGATTCTGAATCAGACTGCAGTGAGGTGGAGGAAGGAATTTATAGACTCAGAATGGAAAAGAAAAGAAAGACCTGGGAAGAAAAAGGCAAGACTTTTATTGCAGAGGCTGCTGGGGGGGCACCCCGACTGAATGCAAGTTTTTAGACACCATCTGCCTTCATTGTGAAAAAAAGAGGTCACTTAGCAGAGTCTGCAAATCATCCAGAACTCCACCACACAGAAGAAAGTTTCTGACAAAGATTTCAAGCCCAACAACTTCAGTGAGAAAATGGGAGCAACTCAGAAGCAAATGGGAAGAATGAAACTCATCAAACAGTCACCATTGGTCATTCTTCACCCTTGAGAAGCAGAAAAGTACATGTGAAGATACTCATTGAAGGAAGGCCTGCCAAATGGAAGTGGACTCAGGCTCCTATTTATCTGTGGTGTCATGGGGACTATTCACAGGCTACTTCCCAACATTCAGAAGAAACATTTCCAGAAGCACTGACTCTTAAAGACTACCAAGGGAACAAGATTCCAGTAGTTGAACAAGAGAATCTCAACGAAATTCAAGGGGCCACAACCAACATTTGCCCCTGACCATCGGGACAAGGACCGCCCAAGCTTGCTGGGACTTGAGGGTTCAATCACTAGGCATCGAGGTGACTGGCATCAATCACGGAGCAACACCGAATGGGAGGAGGCCTGAAGTCTGAGTTTCCAGAGGTCTTCAGCTGCGTAAGGATTAGTATAAGTAGTGTGTAACCCTATCATCCTTTCAACCCAGATCCCAAGGTGCCCCAATCTGTTTTAAAGCCCAGAAGGGTCCCATTTGCCTTAAAGGAAAAAAAATGATGCACAATTAGATAAACTAATAGCTCAAGGAGTTTTAGAGCCCACTGACCACTCCAGATGGGAGACACCCATAGTCACACCAGCCAAGACTGATGGGTCAGTAAGAATCTGTGGGACTATAAGGGGACACTGAACCATATGCTGCAGCAGAGCGATACCAGTTCCAGTGGTGCATCATCTATTACATTCATTTGGCAGTACAGTCTTTGCCAAATTGGATCTGGCCCAGGCATATCAACAACAACTAACAGATGATGCCACTGCAGAGGCCCAAACCATTGTGACCATAGAGGTGCCTTCAAATGTAAAGGTTACAATTTGGATTAAGTGGCACCAGGCATCTTTCTCAAAGCCTTATGGAAAGGATGCTCCAAGGACTGCCAGGGGTAGTGCCTTACTTTGATGATGTGTTAATCTCTGCTGAAAATGACACCCAGTTACAAGAAAGACTCAGAGAAGTCCTTACCAGATTCAGGAAAGCGGGTTAAAAGTCAAGGAAGAAAAATGCACTCTTAAAACTGACAGGTTGAGTTCCTGGGCTATATGATTGACAAGCATGGCATCCACCCTACCGATGCCAAGGTTCAAGCAATCAAAGAAGCCCCTAGACCTAAATGCAAAACAGATTTGCAAGCCTTCCTTGGACTCATTAATTTTTATCACATGTTCCTACCTCAGAAGGCAACCATTGCAGAACCATTGCACAGATTACTTGACAAAAGTCTGTTTGGGTCTGGGGGAGGAAGGAACAATCAGCATTTAACAGTATTAAAAGACTAATCATGTCTGATGCTATACTGATACAGTTCTCTGAGAATTTGCCTGTTGTACTGACTTGTGATGCATCCCCTTTGGAGTGGGGGGGTTTTGAGCCACAGGCTTCCCAGTGGGAGAAGCCCTATTGCATTTTACTCTCGCACTTTTATTTATTTATTTATTTATTTATTTATTTATTTATTTATTAATGGGATATAATCCGCCCCATCTCGAAGACTTGGGGGTACACAAAAAACAAACACAATAAATATTTAAAAAGAATTAAACTAATGGTCCCAATTAATACAAAACTTAAAACCACCAAAATCTAAAAACCACCCCACCCATGGGTCACAGCCTGGATTGGTCAAATAACCAGGTCTTCAGGTCATGGCAGAAGGTGCGGAGGTGGGGGCAGAGCCCCAGGGAAGTTGGTTCAGAGTTCAGGGACCTGACAGAGTAGGCACGTGTCGGGGGATCGCCAGCCGGCATTGCCCGGCTGACGGGACCCCAAGGAGTCCCTGTCTGTGACTTCGTACAGGGCGGTTAGTATTCGATGTCGGCAGCAGTCGCTCCCTTAAGTAATAAGGACCCAAAGCAGAGAGGAATTACAGCCAATTGGACAAGGAAGCATTGGCAATTGTTGCAACTGTCAAGAAATTTCATGAATATTTGTATGGGAGAACATTTACCATTGTTACAGATCACAAACCTTTGTTAGGCATTGTGGCAGGAGATAAACCTACACCTACTACCCTGTCACCGAGAATGCTGAGGTGGACTGAATTTCTTGCTGCTTATTCTTACAAACTTATCCACAAGCCTGGCAAGGACATTGGACATGCTGATGCACTGAGTCATTGCCCACTTCCCTGTCACAAGGAGGACTTTGAACCTGAAACACACACCTTTTTCCTAGAAACTGTTGCCAAGCTTCCAGTGCATGCTGCTGAAATTGCCAGAGAGACTGCCAAAGACCCTTTATTGGCTCCTGTTATAGGCTGGATTAAGAAAGGTTGGGCTCTTCAAGATCTACCTCACCTGGGTTGGGAGGAGAGACCAGATTCTAACAATCAAACAGGGTCTTCTTTCACAGGAAGTCCCAGTGGGGAAATGTCAGCAGACACATTTCCTCTCTCACTGGGTGAGAATGTTAAAACTTCTGAACCACGAAGGTCTCAAGCGTACTAGAGCCCACCTATTTAAAAGAATACATTAGATAGGTTGGGGTTTGGTATGGACTGAACCTAGTGGGGAGGGGTGTTATGTATGTAGGTTTGAATGTCATTGGTTTAGTTTGAATTGTTCTTGTAAAATGTCAAATATGATTGGTTTGAAAAGTGCGGGAAAACCCTGCACTCTGATTGGCTGGCAACTGCTGCTGCTGGCTATAAGTAGCAGCCGTAGCCCAGCCAAGTTGGGTCCATTCGAGCTGTAGTCACTAATAAACTCTTCACTGAAGCTCTTCGCGTCTGACTCTTCATGCAAACTTAACAAGAACAGAGTCAATGCAACTGTTTTCTCTGATAGCTTATATTGCCCTACTGAGGATTGTATCAGATCATAAAATCAAGAGAAGCAAAAGACAGATCAACATTTGAGAATGAAACAGATTACCAGATGATTGTATTGATGCCATAGTAATTGACTACATCACAAATTATGATCTCTATATATTTTAGGACACTTTTTTCAACTCAATGTCTTTTGGAAGTGGTGGATTATAATTCTTAGCACTTCTGCATATCACAGACATAGAAGTTGAGAAAATACGTAGACAACAATTTACCACTCACTTCAATACATGGCCATTTTGGCCATTTTTACCAACTTTGTTTTGATAAGAAGTTTATTACATATCTACCATGGATGAAAAATCAGAGAATTGAGGGGATAATAGAATTTCTTTCTAGGACATTACAGCCATCCAGGCCTTATATCAGGCTGACATAATTAATGGGAGGAATAGAGCCAATTGTGTGGTGCTGTTGATATATGCAAGAATGCGTGGATGCAATTACACCATTGGAAGGTCTGTAAGACCAGGTTAGGGACCGATCATCAAACCTATCTATGTTGTCACTAAGAGTCAGCAACAACTTGATGGGACATAATCAATATGCATATATCATGTACAGGCAACAATAGGCTAGATCCAATAATAGACTTGATTACATAGCTTAACTAAAATTAATAAAATCAACATGGCTTAACTAAAATTAATATTAATTTAATGACTCTAAGGATATTTCCACACTGCTATTTCTTCCACTCCCTGGCTTTGCAAAACAATCTGTCATCCTCTACAACCAGCCAATTTCAAAATGCCGAAAATGAGGAGCAAAGATCACTGACTCACCCAGAGCTGCCAGAAGTTCTCCACTAACAAAAATCCTCTCACCCCCATTCCATCTCAAGAAGAAATAAATTGCCTCATACACATCTATATTCTTGATATCTGTTCTTGTCTGGTGGCTTGTAAAATAAAAACCGGATGAAGCCCAAACTCTGGGCACGGTGAGGCCAGGAGTTCTGACAAAGGAGAAACAATCATCCACAGGGTCAAATGACCCAAGGTGTTTTCAAAGGGGAAAAAAAGTCATTTCAAATGCACCATAGCTGAGCCAGAAACAAATTAATTCCACTTCTAAACAAGGCAATATAATGAGCTCAGAGGTCTAGAGCTATTTTTAAATTAATGCAGAGTTCTCACTTAAGAAATAGCATTCATGCCAGGAATACAATATTACTGCAGAAAGCTAAGGAACAGCTATTTATTTATTCTTAAATCCCTTTGAGAAGAGGTGATTTTAACCGAACATTTTACTTTCAACTTTTTGTCTTCTCAATTTTGAGAAAAGAATGTAAGCATTAGCATGGAGGAGACATTGAGACTTTTCCCCACCTTACATTTAAAATGCTACCCATCCACCCACCCTGGAACCAGAAGTAAATGTACTGCTGTCAGCACTTGGAGGTAAATAGACAGGAAACAATCCAGTAGTTTTCAGATATGCTTTTTATTGTTCTAGGATAGAATAGCAGTATCTTGAAACTAAACCTGTCTATTTTTGTTTACTATATCTTATGCCAAACAAAATCAAGGCAGGGTTATTTTGAGTGTCTTTCTCAAGAGCGAGTATTCTTTTCTAAACGTTCTCTTCCCAATGGTTCGCCTACCTTTTTCTCAGCAACAGCAGCATGTGCAAGTACAGGGTTTTGAAAAAGCATCCAATTTGCAGATAAAGCCACCCTTAAAAATAATAAAACCTCCCAGGTTCAGTGGGATACTTTTTCATAAGTGTGGCATCTTGAGCCTGCCCATGAAGTGATCTGCAATTTCTGCCAGGTGGCAGGAAAGCCTGGTTTGAAAAAGGTGGATTCTCTCATCTCCTTGAAAGAAAAATGTTCCTGGAAGGAGATGCCCAGAGACCAGAAGGGAAGGTTGTCCCCACACCAGCCTGAAATGGCCAATAGGTGCCAGGAGGATTCATCCCCTTTGGCTACCTGACTGAATCACTGATAGCGAAACACATTATATTTTGCACACCTTTATCTAGCATCTGCAGCAAGATGCCTATTGTTACCAGTTTATCGTGGATATCTCCTTTTATGCTGATCACTCTTCCCAGCTGGTTCTGAAGAATAATCAAATCATAATTTACTAGGACTCAAAGCAATATTCAACTCTTTAGCACTATTTTTCCTTCTGAATAATACCTCTCTAAGCCTTCATAATCTCTACCAGCAATCCATGAAAATAAAAATGTTAAGTGGCTGCAGCCCATGCTTAATTTGGAAGTGTGCTTGACAGCTCAGAGTAAGGAAAATGTAGACGGAAATGATCTTAAGGTCTAGAGAGGTCAGCAGGAATATTCTCACTAATCTGCATGAGTTCCTATCACGTGCTATCAAAATTCCCAGTGTACCACTGGAGCCCAAAAGGTTGAAGTTCTTGGATTAAGTGAGTTGGATGAACCTGAGGAACAATGACATTATTTGACATTAATTATTAATGGATATCTTCTGTTTCTTCAATCTGGTCAACTCCCTCTGCTGCAGATACATGTTCTCCTTGAGGTTTTGCATCTCTCCCTCTTCTGAAGAAGGCATACTGTCTGCCTTGTCTTTCTTCACACTGAGTTGCTATATACTCACGGTAATTTTTTGTTAGCAGGGTATAAAGGAATGGGTTGATGCAACTGTTGCTATAGGTCAAGCAGGTAACACCAAAGTTGAGGTAAGCCTGAGCAGTAGAGCCAATCTCCAAGTCCATTGACCAGTACAATTTGGCTAACTGCCAGGCCCAGAATGGTACAAAGCAAGCCCAATAGGCCACAATGATGCTGAAGATCCTGGAGAAGAGCTTCTGTTTCAACATTCTGCCTGTCACCTGAGGCTGCATAGTTTTTGTAGAAATCCAATAGTTCCATGCGAGACGTGAGTATAATATGGCTAGGACAAGGCCAGGTGTTAGGATGCTAGTGCCAAAGAGAACTGTGAGGTAAACTCGGAAGGCATCAGGTGTCCATGTGGGAAAGCAAATATGTTTATGGCTTCCACCTTCCCGCTGCTGGATCATGACCATCATTGGTATTGTAAGCAACAACGACAGAAGCCACACAGCAAGGCTGGCAACCTTAAAACTGTTCCCAACAATCCTAACCTTTAGTGGTCTGGTCACTGCCCAATAACGCTCCAAACTCATGGCCGTCAGCAGAAAGATGCTAGCATGCATTGTGAGCAAGTCCAAGCTAAGCAAAAATCTGCATCCTGCATCCCCAAAGAACCAATCCTGGGCAAAATAGGTACAGACCACAAAGGGGATGGTGGAAAGGTAGAGTAAGTCTGCCAAGGCCAAGTTAATAACATACACACACAAACAGCTTGCAGAACGAATTGCCATGCTGCCAAACGCCACCACCAGTGTATAGATATTTCCTGTCATCCCAATGAAGCACATCAGGAGGAGGATTGCTCCCAAAACTCCTGTGAGAGAACTCTGCTCCTTAAAGTCAAGGTCTTCATCTGAGAAATTGCCCCAGAATGGTTCTTCATTGAGTTCTGCCATCACTGAATAGTCAAAATGCACTCCAATTCCATAGAAAACTATCATAGATACATTTTGTGTCTCACAAGTCTGGCAATTGAGATCAACAAGGAGGATTGGGAATGCTGATGGGGGAAAAACCAAAATAGGTTGGATAGGAGAAAAGAAACCTGTTCTTCATAAGGAAGGATGACAACTGCCTTCTTCGCACATCATGCTCAGTGATGTTTCTTATCATTCCATAGAGAAAGACCATGACTGAAAGAAGTACATCCGTTGCATTTTATGGATGAAACAGTATGGTTTCTTCTTTCTGTTTTCAACCTCCAAAGATTGAGTCCTCTGTGCATCTGTGAGTCTTTCTCTTTGTATTCCAGTATTCATCTGCTAGCCCATTAAGGCAAATCAATCTTCTCAGAGCAATCCAACAGATTTCTTCCTCATCTCTTCTGCTGCCCAACTGTCTCTACTCAAAAATAGCATTCCCCTTTACAGAGGAATGTGTCTGACTCACCAGTTCACACTCAAATGCTAATATTCTCAGCAATAACTAGGGGACTGTTAGCTAATGGAGAATGCCACTGTGTATTTAAACCCTGATGTCTTCCTACCCATCTAACCCCCATGTTTTTCCTTCGGCTTTTTTTTTAATTAAGAATTTTTATTTTTAAACAAACATACACAAATAAAACATAAAACCATCTTCCAGTTACATAGCGTGTCGGTTGGTTACAAGTCTTTTATAGTCCTCATTTATAGTTTGTATAAATTCTCATATTATCCATCATATATATATATATGTGTGTGTGTGTGTGTGTATGTATATTATCATTATCATTGTTAATCATTTATTTGACTATAACTATTATTCCATCATTTTATGAGATATTCAACATTTTAGATTAATTTATATTATAACATTCCTTACCTCATCATAAATCCATCCAATAATATATCATTATGTTGTATTCTCTATAATTCTATTATCCTTATATTATAAAATTATCTAAAATATTTCATTTCCATATTTTTTTATCTAACCATTGATAAAACAAATCCCATATCTTGTAATATTGCCTTCTTGTTCTCTAATTTCAAATGTCAATTTACTCATTTCAGCACATTCCATTATTTTCTTAATAACTTCTTTCTGCACTGGTATTTTCTCATTTTTCCAATTTTTAGCAAATACAATTCTAGCCACTGTTAACACATTTACAATCAAGTATTTCAATTCTCTACTGTATACTTCCAGTAAAATACCCAATAAAAATATATCTGGTTTAAAGTCTATATGATTTTTGTCATTTTTTCCACCCATGTGTGGATTTTAGTCCAGTATCTTTTAGCCTCTGCACACATCCACCACATATGGTAAAATGAACCAGGTATCTGATGACATTTCCAGCACTTTTCAGATTTATTCTTGAACATTCTTGCTATTCTTGTCGGGGTAAGTCCCACCTATAAAACATCTTATACAAATTTTCTTTGTATGCTGTTGACATTGTCATTTTATAATTTTGAGACCACAATTTTTGCCATTTCTCTAAGTCAATCTCATATCCAAAATTTTCCCCCAAGCAATCATTGTTTAACTTGCTCTTCTTCTAGCTTAACCTCTAATAAGTATCCATATAGTTTTTTAATCACCTTTTCATCAGTACCTGTCAAAATTTTATCTAAGTCAGTCAATTTATCATAGAAACCTTCTGTTTTAAAATCTTTATCATATCTAGAATGTATTTGTGCATATGAAAACCAATTCATCCTTATATCTTGTTCCCCTAGTTCTTGCATCTTCCTTCAGCTTTCTGTCAGTTTCTCCATTGCTTTCTCCAACCCCAGCTTCTGCCTTTTTGTGCATTATTGTAATAGAGAAGGAATGTCCTTAATTGTCTTAGAATAAAATAGAAAATTAAGAGGGCTAGGATGGAATAAGACAAACTAGTTAGTGGAATCAACACTACTTTCTATGGTATAACAGAAAAGGTTGGCTGGCATTAAAAAGATTTCCCCTTTTGATAAATTTACATGTTAAAAATGGGACACACAGAATTGTTTGTGTAGCATTGTAATTTTAAGATACTTTAAATATATCTGGAATAAAATATAGGTTTTTTAGTCAAATCATACCGGTATCTGTCTTGATCTAATCAGGATGCTCAGTGGTCTGTGACAGATGCAATGAGGTTTGGAGAATCATAAATTTTAAAGAAGCTTTTAAACAATCAAAGCCAACTCCCAATCAATGCAAGAACTCCTATTAAAGCAAGCCTCATATTTCTATGATTCTGCCTCTACTTTAATTCAGCCAGGATCTTATCACCAATTTTGGAAATTGACATTAATCATGGTTCCCACCCACCACCCTCATTTTCAAGGCTAAACATATCCAGTTCCTCCAATCTCTTCTTTTGACATGGCTTCCAGGAACTTTGAAAATGTTTTGAAATAAATGTGCTATGAATCTTGCACCTATCTCACTTCTCTACTGTTTAGTAAAGCTTCCTGCTATTTTGTGTGTGTGTGTATGAGGGGAAAAGATTCCGCTGCTTTAAAAGTCACAACTGAACAATTAAAACAGACATATCTTATTTCAGGGTTGCATGGAAGCCTAAAAAAGACAAACTGAGATAATTCCAAGCCATTTTTGAAGTGTGCAAAGTTTACTTTCCATGCTAACGATCCTTCCTCTTGTTCCAGAATTGGCTTTGCTTCTATCATAATACCAAGCAAGTAGAGCAAATAGTGGCCAATCAGCAGCAAGCAGTGGTAGCACAAAATGGGAATATTAACATTTTGGTCAATAAAAAACAAACCATCCAATTTATTGTAGGGCACCGCAGTAGCATCCTTCAGCTGCTTTGTATCACTCTTTGTGCTGCTTATTTCTATACCAAGTGTAGTTTAGGGTCAAAATGATAAATGATTTTGGGAGACAGGTGTCCAGCAGTATTTTGGCAGAGAGCTGTCTAGATGGCTTTTATTTCTTTCAACACTTCTTCCAGCTCTGAGAGAATGCATAGGCTGTTGTGACTCCAGAATGTCTTTTCTTCTGTGTTATCCAAAAACTGTAGACCAAGAAACTAGCAGCAACTCATTGTTCCCCAGAGATGTTAATGTTTGATCCTGAAATTAGCTTCAACTGTAAAAAAAAAAAAGAAAATATATTATATTATAAATCTACTATGGCAAACATGAATAGTAAAGGTGGTTCCCTCGCACATATGTGCCAGTCGCCAGCTCTAGGGGGCGTGCTCATCTCCGTTACAAAGCCAAAGAGCCAGTGCTGTCTGAAGACATCATGTCAGCATGACTAAACACCGGCACAGAATGCTGTTACCTGCCCACCAAAGTGGTCCTATTTTTCTACTTGCATTTTACATGCTTTCGAACTGCTAGGTTGGCAAAAGCTGGGACAAGTAATGGGAACTCACTCCGTTATGGCACTAGGGATTCGAACCGCCAACCTTTCTGGTTGACAAGCTCAGCATCTTAGCCACTGAGCCACCACGTCCCCGAAATATGAATAGCCATGCCAGGGGCAAAGTGATAATTCTGCAACTCTATACAGTTATTTTATTGCTGAGCATATGACATAATTTATTTTAGAATTACTTTTCTAGTCCTGTTGGTTGAAGAGACAAAGGGTTG